>OV049926.1:99870573-99880573 GCA_920104205.1 Eupeodes latifasciatus | reverse complement strand
ATGGTCATGGTCATGGTCATGGTCATGGTCATGGTCATGGTCATGGTCATGGTCATGGTCATGGTCATGGTCATGGTCATGGTCATGGTCATGGTCATGGTCATGGTCATGGTCATGGTCATGGTCATGGTCATGGTCATGGTCATGGTCATGGTCATGGTCATGGTCATGGTCATGGTCATGGTCATGGTCATGGTCATGGTCATGGTCATGGTCATGGTCATGGTCATGGTCATGGTCATGGTCATGGTCATGGTCATGGTCATGGTCATGGTCATGGTCATGGTCATGGTCATGGTCATGGTCATGGTCATGGTCATGGTCATGGTCATGGTCATGGTCATGGTCATGGTCATGGTCATGGTCATGGTCATGGTCATGGTCATGGTCATGGTCATGGTCATGGTCATGGTCATGGTCATGGTCATGGTCATGGTCATGGTCATGGTCATGGTCATGGTCATGGTGATGGTGGATGGTGATGGTGATGGTGATGGTGATGGTGATGGTGATGGTGATGGTGATGGTGATGGTGATGGTGATGGTGATGGTGATGGTGATGGTGATGGTGATGGTGATGGTGATGGTGATGGTGATGGTGATGGTGATGGTGATGGTCATGGTCATGGTGATGGTCATGGTCATGGTCATGGTCATGGTCATGGTCATGGTCATGGTCATGGTCATGGTCATGGTCATGGTCATGGTCATGGTCATGGTCATGGTCATGGTCATGGTCATGGTCATGGTCATGGTCATGGTGATGGTCATGGTCATGGTCATGGTCATGGTCTGGTCATGGTCATGGTCATGGTCATGGTCATGGTCAGGGTCATGGTCATGGTCATGGTCATGGTCATGGTCATGGTCATGGTCATGGTCATGGTCATGGTCATGGTCATGGTCATGGTCATGGTCATGGTCATGGTCATGGTCATGGTTCATGGTCATGGTCATGGTCATGGTCATGGTCATGGTCATGGTCATGGTCATGGTCATGGTCATGGTCATGGTCATGGTCATGGTCTGTCATGGTCATGGTCATGGTCATGGTCATGTCATGGTCATGGTCATGGTCATGGTCCATGGTCATGGTCATGTCATGGTCATGGTCATGGTCATGGTCATGGTCATGTCATGGTCATGGTCATGGTCATGGTCATGGTCATGGTCATGGTCATGGTCATGGTCATGTCATGGTCATGGTCATGGTCATGGTCATGGTCATGGTCATGGTCATGGTCATGGTCATGGTCATGGTCATGTCATGGTCATGGTCATGGTCTGTCATGGTCATGGTCATGGTCATGGTCATGGTCATGGTCATGGTCATGGTCATGGTCATGGTCATGGTCATGGTCATGGTCATGGTCATGGTCATGGTCATGGTCATGGTCATGGTCATGGTCATGGTCATGGTCATGGTCATGGTCATGGTCATGGTCATGGTCATGGTCATGGTCATGGTCATGGTCATGGTCATGGTCATGGTCATGGTCATGGTCATGGTCATGGTCATGGTCATGGTCATGGTCATGGTCATGGTCATGGTCATGGTCATGGTCATGGTCATGTCATGGTCATGGTCATGGTCATGGTCATGGTCTCATGGTCATGGTCATGGTCATGTCATGGTCATGGTCATGGTCATGGTCCATGGTCATGGTCATGGTCATGGTCATGGTCATGGTCATGGTCATGGTCATGGTCATGGTCATGGTCATGGTCATGGTCATGGTCATGGTCATGGTCATGGTCATGGTCATGGTCATGGTCATGGTCATGGTCATGGTCATGGTCATGGTCATGGTCATGGTCATGGTCATGGTCATGTCATGGTCATGGTCATGGTCATGGTCATGGTCATGGTCATGGTCATGGTCATGGTCATGGTCATGGTCATGGTCATGGTCATGGTCATGTCATGTCATGGTCATGGTCATGGTCATGGTCATGGTCATGGTCATGGTCATGGTCATGGTCATGGTCATGGTCATGGTCATGGTCATGGTCATGGTCATGGTCATGGTCATGGTCATGGTCATGGTCATGGTCATGGTCATGGTCATGGTCATGGTCATGGTCATGGTCATGGTCATGGTCATGGTCATGGTCATGGTCATGGTCATGGTCATGGTCCATGGTCATGGTCATGGTCATGGTCATGGTCATGGTCATGGTCATGGTCATGGTCATGGTCATGGTCATGGTCATGGTCATGGTCATGGTCATGGTCATGGTCATCTGGTCATGGTCATGGTTCATGGTCATGGTCATGGTCATGGTCATGGTCTGGTCATGGTCATGGTCATGGTCATGGGTCATGGTCATGGTCATGGTCATGGTCATGGTCATGGTCATGGTCATGGTCATGGTCATGGTCATGGTCATGGTCATGGTCATGGTCATGGTCATGGTCATGGTCATGGTCATGGTCATGGTCATGGTCATGGTCATGGTCTGGTCATGGTCATGGTCATGGTCATGGTCATGGTCATGGTCATGGTCATGGTCATGGTCATGGTCATGGTCATGGTCATGGTCATGGTCATGGTCATGGTCATGGTCATGGTCATGGTCATGGTCATGGTCATGGTCATTGGTCATGGATGTCATGGTCATGGTCATGGTCTGGTCATGGTCATGGTCATGGTCATGGTCATGGTCATGGTCATGGTCATGGTCATGGTCATGGTCATGGTCATGGTCATGGTCATGGTCATGGTCATGGTCATGGTCATGGTCATGGTCATGGTCATGGTCATGGTCATGGTCATGGTCATGGTCATGGTCATGGTCATGGTCATGGTCATGGTCATGGTCATGGTCATGGTCATGGTCATGGTCATGGTCATGGTCATGGTCCATGGTCATGGTCATGGTCATGGTCATGGTCATGGTCATGGTCATGGTCATGGTCATGGTCATGGTCATGGTCATGGTCATGGTCATGGTCATGGTCATGGTCATGGTCATGGTCATGGTCATGGTCATGGTCATGGTCATGGTCATGGTCATGGTCATGGTCATGGTCATGGTCATGGTCATGGTCATGGTCATGGTCATGGTCATGGTCATGGTCATGGTCATGGTCATGGTCATGGTCATGGTCATGGTCATGGTCATGGTCATGGTCATGGTCATGGGTCATGGTCATGGTCATGGTCATGGTCATGGTCATGGTCATGGTCATGGTCATGGTCATGGTCATGGTCATGGTCATGGTCATGGTCATGGTCATGGTCATGGTCATGGTCATGGTCATGGTCATGGTCATGGTCATGGTCATGGTCATGGTCATGGTCATGGTCATGGTCATGGTCATGGTCATGGTCATGGTCATGGTCATGGTCATGGTCATGGTCATGGTCATGGTCATGGTCATGGTCATGGTCATGGTCATGGTCATGGTCATGGTCATGGTCATGGTCATGGTCATGGTCATGGTCATGGTCATGGTCATGGTCATGGTCATGGTCATGGTCATGGTCATGGTCATGGTCATGGTCATGGTCATGGTCATGGTCATGGTCATGGTCATGGTCATGGTCATGGTCATGGTCATGGTCATGGTCATGGTCATGGTCATGGTCATGGTCATGGTCAGGGTCATGGTCATGGTCATGGTCATGGTCATGGTCATGGTCATGGTCATGGTCATGGTCATGGTCATGGTCATGGTCATGGTCATGGTCATGGTCATGGTCATGGTCATGGTCATGGTCATGGTCATGGTCATGGTCATGGTCATGGTCATGGTCATGGTCATGGTCATGGTCATGGTCATGGTCATGGTCATGGTCATGGTCATGGTCATGGTCATGGTCATGGTCATGGTCATGGTCATGGTCATGGTCATGGTCATGGTCATGGTCATGGTCATGGTCATGGTCATGGTCATGGTCATGGTCATGGTCATGGTCATGGTCATGGTCATGGTCATGGTCATGGTCATGGTCATGGTCATGGTCATGGTCATGGTCATGGTCATGGTCATGGTCATGGTCATGGTCATGGTCATGGTCATGGTCATGGTCATGGTCATGGTCATGGTCATGGTCATGGTCATGGTCATGGTCATGGTCATGGTCATGGTCATGGTCATGGTCATGGTCATGGTCATGGTCATGGTCATGGTCATGGTCATGGTCATGGTCATGGTCATGGTCATGGTCATGGTCATGGTCATGGTCATGGTCATGGTCATGGTCATGGTCATGGTCATGGTCATGGTCATGGTCATGGTCATGGTCATGGTCATGGTCATGGTCATGGTCATGGTCATGGTCATGGTCATGGTCATGGTCATGGTCATGGTCATGGTCATGGTCATGGTCATGGTCATGGTCATGGTCATGGTCATGGTCATGGTCATGGTCATGGTCATGGTCATGGTCATGGTCATGGTCATGGTCATGGTCATGGTCATGGTCATGGTCATGGTCATGGTCATGGTCATGGTCATGGTCATGGTCATGGTCATGGTCATGGTCATGGTCATGGTCATGGTCATGGTCATGGTCATGGTCATGGTCATGGTCATGGTCATGGTCATGGTCATGGTCATGGTCATGGTCATGGTCATGGTCATGGTCATGGTCATGGTCATGGTCATGGTCATGGTCATGGTCATGGTCATGGTCATGGTCATGGTCATGGTCATGGTCATGGTCATGGTCATGGTCATGGTCATGGTCATGGTCATGGTCATGGTCATGGTCATGGTCATGGTCATGGTCATGGTCATGGTCATGGTCATGGTCATGGTCATGGTCATGGTCATGGTCATGGTCATGGTCATGGTCATGGTCATGGTCATGGTCATGGTCATGGTCATGGTCATGGTCATGGTCATGGTCATGGTCATGGTCATGGTCATGGTCATGGTCATGGTCATGGTCATGGTCATGGTCATGGTCATGGTCATGGTCATGGTCATGGTCATGGTCACGGTCATGGTCATGGTCATGGTCATGGTCATGGTCATGGTCATGGTCATGGTCATGGTCATGGTCATGGTCATGGTCATGGTCATGGTCATGGTCATGGTCATGGTCATGGTCATGGTCATGGTCATGGTCATGGTCATGGTCATGGTCATGGTCATGGTCATGGTCATGGTCATGGTCATGGTCATGGTCATGGTCATGGTCATGGTCATGGTCATGGTCATGGTCATGGTCATGGTCATGGTCATGGTCATGGTCATGGTCATGGTCATGGTCATGGTCATGGTCATGGTCATGGTCATGGTCATGGTCATGGTCATGGTCATGGTCATGGTCATGGTCATGGTCATGGTCATGGTCATGGTCATGGTCATGGTCATGGTCATGGTCATGGTCATGGTCATGGTCATGGTCATGGTCATGGTCATGGTCATGGTCATGGTCATGGTCATGGTCATGGTCATGGTCATGGTCATGGTCATGGTCATGGTCATGGTCATGGTCATGGTCATGGTCATGGTCATGGTCATGGTCATGGTCATGGTCATGGTCATGGTCATGGTCATGGTCATGGTCATGGTCATGGTCATGGTCATGGTCATGGTCATGGTCATGGTCATGGTCATGGTCATGGTCATGGTCATGGTCATGGTCATGGTCATGGTCATGGTCATGGTCATGGTCATGGTCATGGTCATGGTCATGGTCATGGTCATGGTCATGGTCATGGTCATGGTCATGGTCATGGTCATGGTCATGGTCATGGTCATGGTCATGGTCATGGTCATGGTCATGGTCATGGTCATGGTCATGGTCATGGTCATGGTCATGGTCATGGTCATGGTCATGGTCATGGTCATGGTCATGGTCATGGTCATGGTCATGGTCATGGTCATGGTCATGGTCATGGTCATGGTCATGGTCATGGTCATGGTCATGGTCATGGTCATGGTCATGGTCATGGTCATGGTCATGGTCATGGTCATGGTCATGGTCATGGTCATGGTCATGGTCATGGTCATGGTCATGGTCATGGTCATGGTCATGGTCATGGTCATGGTCATGGTCATGGTCATGGTCATGGTCATGGTCATGGTCATGGTCATGGTCATGGTCATGGTCATGGTCATGGTCATGGTCATGGTCATGGTCATGGTCATGGTCATGGTCATGGTCATGGTCATGGTCATGGTCATGGTCATGGTCATGGTCATGGTCATGGTCATGGTCATGGTCATGGTCATGGTCATGGTCATGGTCATGGTCATGGTCATGGTCATGGTCATGGTCATGGTCATGGTCATGGTCATGGTCATGGTCATGGTCATGGTCATGGTCATGGTCATGGTCATGGTCATGGTCATGGTCATGGTCATGGTCATGGTCATGGTCATGGTCATGGTCATGGTCATGGTCATGGTCATGGTCATGGTCATGGTCATGGTCATGGTCATGGTCATGGTCATGGTCATGGTCATGGTCATGGTCATGGTCATGGTCATGGTCATGGTCATGGTCATGGTCATGGTCATGGTCATGGTCATGGTCATGGTCATGGTCATGGTCATGGTCATGGTCATGGTCATGGTCATGGTCATGGTCATATTCATGGTCATATTCATGGTCATGGTCATATTCATGGTCATGGTCATATTCATGGTCATGGTCATATTCATGGTCATGGTCATGGTCATATTCATGGTCATGGTCATATTCATGGTCATGGTCATGGTCATATTCATGGTCATGGTCATATTCATGGTCATGGTCATGGTCATGGTCATGGTCATGGTCATGGTCATGGTCATGGTCATGGTCATGGTCATATTCATGGTCATGGTCATATTCATGGTCATGGTCATGGTCATGGTCATGGTCATATTCATGGTCATGGTCATATTCATGGTCATGGTCATGGTCACGGTCATGGTCATGGTCATGGTCATGGTCATGGTCATGGTCATGGTCATGGTCATGGTCATGGTCATGGTCATGGTCATGGTCATGGTCATGGTCATGGTCATGGTCATGGTCATGGTCATGGTCATGGTCATGGTCATGGTCATGGTCATGGTCATGGTCATGGTCATGGTCATGGTCATGGTCATGGTCATGGTCATGGTCATGGTCATGGTCATGGTCATGGTCATGGTCATGGTCATGGTCATGGTCATGGTCATGGTCATGGTCATGGTCATGGTCATGGTCATGGTCATGGTCATGGTCATGGTCATGGTCATGGTCATGGTCATGGTCATGGTCATGGTCATGGTCATGGTCATGGTCATGGTCATGGTCATGGTCATGGTCATGGTCATGGTCATGGTCATGGTCATGGTCATGGTCATGGTCATGGTCATGGTCATGGTCATGGTCATGGTCATGGTCATGGTCATGGTCATGGTCATGGTCATGGTCATGGTCATGGTCATGGTCATGGTCATGGTCATGGTCATGGTCATGGTCATGGTCATGGTCATGGTCATGGTCATGGTCATGGTCATGGTCATGGTCATGGTCATGGTCATGGTCATGGTCATGGTCATGGTCATGGTCATGGTCATGGTCATGGTCATGGTCATGGTCATGGTCATGGTCATGGTCATGGTCATGGTCATGGTCATGGTCATGGTCATGGTCATGGTCATGGTCATGGTCATGGTCATGGTCATGGTCATGGTCATGGTCATGGTCATGGTCATGGTCATGGTCATGGTCATGGTCATGGTCATGGTCATGGTCATGGTCATGGTCATGGTCATGGTCATGGTCATGGTCATGGTCATGGTCATGGTCATGGTCATGGTCATGGTCATGGTCATGGTCATGGTCATGGTCATGGTCATGGTCATGGTCATGGTCATGGTCATGGTCATGGTCATGGTCATGGTCATGGTCATGGTCATGGTCATGGTCATGGTCATGGTCATGGTCATGGTCATGGTCATGGTCATGGTCATGGTCATGGTCATGGTCATGGTCATGGTCATGGTCATGGTCATGGTCATGGTCATGGTCATGGTCATGGTCATGGTCATGGTCATGGTCATGGTCATGGTCATGGTCATGGTCATGGTCATGGTCATGGTCATGGTCATGGTCATGGTCATGGTCATGGTCATGGTCATGGTCATGGTCATGGTCATGGTCATGGTCATGGTCATGGTCATGGTCATGGTCATGGTCATGGTCATGGTCATGGTCATGGTCATGGTCATGGTCATGGTCATGGTCATGGTCATGGTCATGGTCATGGTCATGGTCATGGTCATATTCATGGTCATATTCATGGTCATGGTCATATTCATGGTCATGGTCATATTCATGGTCATGGTCATATTCATGGTCATGGTCATGGTCATATTCATGGTCATGGTCATATTCATGGTCATGGTCATGGTCATATTCATGGTCATGGTCATATTCATGGTCATGGTCATGGTCATGGTCATGGTCATGGTCATGGTCATGGTCATGGTCATGGTCATGGTCATGGTCATGGTCATATTCATGGTCATGGTCATATTCATGGTCATGGTCATGGTCATGGTCATGGTCATATTCATGGTCATGGTCATATTCATGGTCATGGTCATGGTCACGGTCATGGTCATGGTCATGGTCATGGTCATGGTCATGGTCATGGTCATGGTCATGGTCATGGTCATGGTCATGGTCATGGTCATGGTCATGGTCATGGTCATGGTCATGGTCATGGTCATGGTCATGGTCATGGTCATGGTCATGGTCATGGTCATGGTCATGGTCATGGTCATGGTCATGGTCATGGTCATGGTCATGGTCATGGTCATGGTCATGGTCATGGTCATGGTCATGGTCATGGTCATGGTCATGGTCATGGTCATGGTCATGGTCATGGTCATGGTCATGGTCATGGTCATGGTCATGGTCATGGTCATGGTCATGGTCATGGTCATGGTCATGGTCATGGTCATGGTCATGGTCATGGTCATGGTCATGGTCATGGTCATGGTCATGGTCATGGTCATGGTCATGGTCATGGTCATGGTCATGGTCATGGTCATGGTCATGGTCATGGTCATGGTCATGGTCATGGTCATGGTCATGGTCATGGTCATGGTCATGGTCATGGTCATGGTCATGGTCATGGTCATGGTCATGGTCATGGTCATGGTCATGGTCATGGTCATGGTCATGGTCATGGTCATGGTCATGGTCATGGTCATGGTCATGGTCATGGTCATGGTCATGGTCATGGTCATGGTCATGGTCATGGTCATGGTCATGGTCATGGTCATGGTCATGGTCATGGTCATGGTCATGGTCATGGTCATGGTCATGGTCATGGTCATGGTCATGGTCATGGTCATGGTCATGGTCATGGTCATGGTCATGGTCATGGTCATGGTCATGGTCATGGTCATGGTCATGGTCATGGTCATGGTCATGGTCATGGTCATGGTCATGGTCATGGTCATGGTCATGGTCATGGTCATGGTCATGGTCATGGTCATGGTCATGGTCATGGTCATGGTCATGGTCATGGTAATGGTCATGGTCATGGTCATGGTCATGGTCATGGTCATGGTCATGGTCATGGTCATGGTCATGGTCATGGTCATGGTCATGGTCATGGTCATGGTCATGGTCATGGTCATGGTCATGGTCATGGTCATGGTCATGGTCATGGTCATGGTCATGGTCATGGTCATGGTCATGGTCATGGTCATGGTCATGGTCATGGTCATGGTCATGGTCATGGTCATGGTCATGGTCATGGTCATGGTCATGGTCATGGTCATGGTCATGGTCATGGTCATGGTCATGGTCATGGTCATATTCATGGTCATATTCATGGTCATGGTCATATTCATGGTCATGGTCATATTCATGGTCATGGTCATATTCATGGTCATGGTCATATTCATGGTCATGGTCATGGTCATATTCATGGTCATGGTCATATTCATGGTCATATTCATGGTCATGGTCATATTCATGGTCATGGTCATGGTCATGGTCATGGTCATGGTCATGGTCATGGTCATGGTCATGGTCATGGTCATGGT
>OV049926.1:99811522-99870373 GCA_920104205.1 Eupeodes latifasciatus | reverse complement strand
TTGGTAGGCCGGAGAATTGAGGAGCTGTTGGGTTGGTTTGTTTTATGGTGTGTTTATTTGTTTTGAAAATATGTTTGCAGTTATTGATGGCCGAGTTTATTTCTTTGGTGTATTTTGTTGTGGGGTCAGTGTCCATGATAACAATTGTGTTACCTTTGTCTGCTTTTGTGATTATTGCGTTGTTATTGTTTAATTTTTCTGCGATATGTTTGAGGTTAATTGTGTCTTCTTTATATTTATTTTGTAGTTTTTTGATTATGTTGTCATTATTTGTGAGTTTTTTAAGTTTTTTGTTTATTGTTGTTCTTATTTCATTTTGGGTTTCAAGTGTTGGGATGGACCTTATTGCTGCTTCTGCGTTGATGACTTCTTGGTTGATGTAGTTTCTGTTTATTTTTGGGATGTTATAATTATAATAACACCGACTTAAAAACAAATATGAAAACTTTACACATATGCAGAAAAGGAAAACTACTCGATGCTACAGAAGAGTACAAAATTTACAAAGCTAACAAATTAGAACAAGACAACCTATTAAATGACAAATTAACATTAAAACCAAATCCATTATTTGACACAGCCATTAAAAAGTACAAAGAAGACAACAATAGCAGAAACAAAAAGCTCTAAACATACCAAAAACAACAAACAAAGAAAAACAACAAGCTGAACTTTGGCTACCAAAAACCAACAACACACTAGTTTGCGCCCGATGATGGACTGAGTCCGAAACGCTTCGCCTCCCAAAATAAACATTATTTTTTGTGAAAATTATTAAAAATAAAGTCAATTAACACTAAAAACTTTATATATTTTTATTTCCAATTAATATATCTGTGGTAATAAGTTGAAGTAGCTTAAGTCTATTTTTCTCATTTTTCAATACCAAGAAAATAAGTTTTTCATATTTTTCTAAAACACAATTTTATTTATAAAAAAGTACTTGAACCAAGTTGATGAAATTAATACGCAAAACAGGTGTTGGCAGTACCTAGGTAACCTCTTCTTTTGTTTTTTAAAAAAGTTATAGCAGAGTTGTCAAAACGCTATTTTAGAAACATAAGCCTATTTAATAAAATGCTTTTCCAATAAATATATCACTTTTTTATATTTTTCGGACTTAAGTCAACATAAGCTGTTTTAAAAAAACTAAAATAAACCTTAAAATCCTACATAAGCTACATAAGCAAAGAACGAAAACATTGTTTGATTTAAGAAAAAAAGATGTTTTTTTAAATAAACTTTTATTTTAGAAAAACTCCACGAAGAACAAAGTTTATAAAATATGTAAGTTTTTTCAGATCACTTTTTTAACTTTTTAGTCATAAACAAAAAATATATAAATAAATCATACGATACAAAAACAATATAAAATTATCATGTTTTTTAAATCACTTTAACTTAAGGCTTCGAATACAAGAAAATAAGAAAATAATATTATTAAGTTTTGTAATTTGCAACTGTTTTTATTCATTATTCATCATGTTTATTTTCATCATCTGTGAAATCAGAATGAGAATTAATAATATCATCCGACTGAAGATTTAAATAAAAGTCGTGATATGACTTTTCGATCACTGGCAGTAATTTTAATAAATCTTTCTTCTTTTCCTTGCTGATGGTATTGGGCCCAGTATAACAGTATGGAACTTCAACTATATCAACAAAATTCTTACCTCGTTTTCTTATGTTCAAGTCTTTGAACGCTTCATTTTCAGCTAGAAACAAATTTTTCTTTTGAAATGTTTGCAAAGTCAAGAAAGTCCGTCCGGATCATTTCATGAACAATAAATGGTTTTTTGCCAACAGATCTAACCAACTGATACCAATCCCTTGGATGATGAATCTTAACAGTTGATGCTTTCTTTTTCCTCTCAATTGCTGCATGCTCAACATCACACTCCATGTGAGTATGGCCAGGCACTAAAAATTTATGGTCGATAACATCAATGTGCGAATTATTGCAAAAAATCTCAAACATGGTGGCAACATATCCTTTTTAATTCTGACCCGCCCAACAATCACTGTAAAAAATTAGGTGTCTTACGTCTGATGGAATCGTTTGAAGATGCTGGAAAACAGAAGAAGCAATCTCATTACCATTTCGGTTGGCTGTTGACTCATTCCACATGTAACAGAAAGCTTGGTTAACAACGCAGTCATGAATGGTCAAGTTATAAGTCCACAGTTGGCGCTTATAGAAACATACATTAGTTCTAAGGAATGGTGTGGGAGGCACTGTTGAAGATGGAAAGAAAAAACTTTTGTCGAACCACTGTTTCTAGCATACTCCTTTTTCTTGGCCTTGCTTTCGTACGCCAGGTCAGCAGCCTTATGATGATCTTCCTGCTCAGCTTGTAATATGTAAAAGTCTTTCTTCTTCGTCTGGTTGCACTTCAATTCTAGTTTTTAATATATCTCACATTTATGGCAAGTATCAAGCTTAGGTTTTTTAAATTTAATATTCATAGTTTTAAATATTTTTGAGTAAGTAGAAATTTATGCCACTGATTCGTATTTTTCACACTAATTTATACATAGTAGAAAGTGTCAGGCTGCTATGAAAATATTTTTGGGCAGTGTCTCTTCAGATGTATTTCTTTTCCTTAGAATATTTGCTGTAAGAAATAAAAACAATAGGTTCATTATTTTCAATAAATAATATTACTTATTAAGGTACATAAATATGATTTTAGTAACTACTATCTTTGTAACTAAGAAAATTACCTTCTATAACAAAACTACTAACGTTGGACTCGCTCTGTTCGCTTTCTAAATTTTTAGAAATTTTGTTTAAGGCTAAGGCCAGTATTTTTCGTGATCTGTTCATTTAAATTTAATTTCCACAGCAAGTTTCGTAAGTATTGATACTAAACAAAAGAAATAATAATTAATTTTAAAAAAATATTTTGTTAAATAAATCATAAGAAGTACCTACTTACCTGCACAACGCAAGTTTTACAAATTAATGTATTTTGTGTTCACTTAACTTACGTTTGAGACGACAGTTACATTTGAAAAAATAGCTTACTTTGACTTTAGAACACAACTTTGTCGCAAATTCATTGAGTAAAACAGCTAATCTTACTTAAGCTGTGTTGTAAAATTGAGTTTGTTCAATATTAATTTTTTTTAAATGGCTTATGTCAATATAAGAACAAGGATTATTCGATTGAACATAAGTTAAAAATAGCTTATGTTGATATAAGCGTTGTGCTTCACTGAATGTCAGTTGTCACAATAGCTTATTGCCGACTTAAGCTACTTTAAAAAAATATATTCTTCGGAATAGGTTATCGAGCTATTTTAATACAGACATAAGCCGTTATACAAATGCAATTTTTGTTCAAAAAAACATAAGCTACTATGATTTTTTAATTTTAACGGTTTTATTATTTTGCGTAGAGTATTGAGACCCGGACTAAAAAATAGCTGAAAAAAAGCTTAACAAGATGGGCACAAAACGGCGATTTTCACTTATGTCGACATAAGCTCCTTTAACTTAATACCACAGTCTGTGGTAATAAGTTGAAGTAGCTTAAGTCTATTTTTCTCATTTTTCAATACCAAGAAAATAAGTTTTTCATATTTTTCTAAAACACAATTTTATTTATAAAAAAAGTACTTGAACCAAGTTGATGAAATTAATACGCAAAACAGGTGTTGGCAGTACCTAGGTAACCTCTTCTTTTGTTTTTTAAAAAAGTTATAGCAGAGTTGTCAAAACGCTATTTTAGAAACATAAGCCTATTTAATAAAATGCTTTTCCAATAAATATATCACTTTTTTATATTTTTCGGACTTAAGTCAACATAAGCTGTTTTAAAAAAACTAAAATAAACCTTAAAATCCTACATAAGCTACATAAGCAAAGAACGAAAACATTGTTTGATTTAAGAAAAAAAGATGTTTTTTTAAATAAACTTTTATTTTAGAAAAACTCCACGAAGAACAAAGTTTATAAAATATGTAAGTTTTTTCAGATCACTTTTTTAACTTTTTAGTCATAAACAAAAAATATATAAATAAATCATACGATACAAAAACAATATAAAATTATCATGTTTTTTAAATCACTTTAACTTAAGGCTTCGAATACAAGAAAATAAGAAAATAATATTATTAAGTTTTGTAATTTGCAACTGTTTTTATTCATTATTCATCATGTTTATTTTCATCATCTGTGAAATCAGAATGAGAATTAATAATATCATCCGACTGAAGATTTAAATAAAAGTCGTGATATGACTTTTCGATCACTGGCAGTAATTTTAATAAATCTTTCTTCTTTTCCTTGCTGATGGTATTGGGCCCAGTATAACAGTATGGAACTTCAACTATATCAACAAAATTCTTACCTCGTTTTCTTATGTTCAAGTCTTTGAACGCTTCATTTTCAGCTAGAAACAAATTTTTCTTTTAAAATGTTTGCAAAGTCAAGAAAGTCCGTCCGGATCATTTCATGAACAATAAATGGTTTTTTGCCAACAGATCTAACCAACTGATACCAATCCCTTGGATGATGAATCTTAACAGTTGATGCTTTCTTTTTCCTCTCAATTGCTGCATGCTCAACATCACACTCCATGTGAGTATGGCCAGGCACTAAAAATTTATGGTCGATAACATCAATGTGCGAATTATTGCAAAAAATCTCAAACATGGTGGCAACATATCCTTTTTAATTCTGACCCGCCCAACAATCACTGTAAAAAATTAGGTGTCTTACGTCTGATGGAATCGTTTGAAGATGCTGGAAAACAGAAGAAGCAATCTCATTACCATTTCGGTTGGCTGTTGACTCATTCCACATGTAACAGAAAGCTTGGTTAACAACGCAGTCATGAATGGTCAAGTTATAAGTCCACAGTTGGCGCTTATAGAAACATACATTAGTTCTAAGGAATGGTGTGGGAGGCACTGTTGAAGATGGAAAGAAAAAACTTTTGTCGAACCACTGTTTCTAGCATACTCCTTTTTCTTGGCCTTGCTTTCGTACGCCAGGTCAGCAGCCTTATGATGATCTTCCTGCTCAGCTTGTAATATGTACAAGTCTTTCTTCTTCGTCTGGTTGCACTTCAATTCTAGTTTTTAATATATCTCACATTTATGGCAAGTATCAAGCTTAGGTTTTTTAAATTTAATATTCATAGTTTTAAATATTTTTGAGTAAGTAGAAATTTATGCCACTGATTCGTATTTTTCACACTAATTTATACATAGTAGAAAGTGTCAGGCTGCTATGAAAATATTTTTGGGCAGTGTCTCTTCAGATGTATTTCTTTTCCTTAGAATATTTGCTGTAAGAAATAAAAACAATAGGTTCATTATTTTCAATAAATAATATTACTTATTAAGGTACATAAATATGATTTTAGTAACTACTATCTTTGTAACTAAGAAAATTACCTTCTATAACAAAACTACTAACGCTGGACTCGCTCTGTTCGCTTTCTAAATTTTTAGAAATTTTGTTTAAGGCTAAGGCCAGTATTTTTCGTGATCTGTTCATTTAAATTTAATTTCCACAGCAAGTTTCGTAAGTATTGATACTAAACAAAAGAAATAATAATTAATTTTAAAAAAATATTTTGTTAAATAAATCATAAGAAGTACCTACTTACCTGCACAACGCAAGTTTTACAAATTAATGTATTTTGTGTTCACTTAACTTACGTTTGAGACGACAGTTACATTTGAAAAAATAGCTTACTTTGACTTTAGAACACAACTTTGTCGCAAATTCATTGAGTAAAACAGCTAATCTTACTTAAGCTGTGTTGTAAAATTGAGTTTGTTCAATATTAATTTTTTTTAAATGGCTTATGTCAATATAAGAACAAGGATTATTCGATTGAACATAAGTTAAAAATAGCTTATGTTGATATAAGCGTTGTGCTTCACTGAATGTCAGTTGTCACAATAGCTTATTGCCGACTTAAGCTACTTTAAAAAAATATATTCTTCGGAATAGGTTATCGAGCTATTTTAATACAGACATAAGCCGTTATACAAATGCAATTTTTGTTCAAAAAAACATAAGCTACTATGATTTTTTAATTTTAACGTTTTATTATTTTGCGTAGAGTATTGAGACCCGGACTAAAAAATAGCTGAAAAAAAGCTTAACACGATGGGCACAAAACGGCGATTTTCACTTATGTCGACATAAGCTCCTTTAACTTAATACCACAGATATAGTTTTTTGCATTTTAATATAAGCTGCGTTTTATTATCACCATGATCTGATCCGGATCTTGAATTTACATGCATTACAACAACAACACAAGATCCTGCTTTGTGTTTGGATCTCAATTTGAGATCCAAAATTTAATTCTTTTTTTCACAACAAGGAGCGCTTTATCATTGTTATTTCACATGTAAATATTGGTATCATTGCAAACAAATTAAATAAAACCTGTATTGCCATATAAACATTTCCATTTGACTGAAATATATAAATATATATTTATTTATTTGGTATATAATCCATGAAATAATTAGAAATTTTAACAAAACTAGATATTAATTGGTGAAATTAAAATAATTAAGTCCAAAATAATGTATGTTTGACATAATTTATGGGTATTATTTTCCCCCAAAAAAAGGAACAAAAAAAATCATTGAGCAAAATGTTCTTTGGGCAACCCTGCTTTAAATGTCAAAAAATATAAATAAAATCGAGAAAGCTGCAGCACAAATGGGAGAAAAGATGTTCAAATAAATTGTAAGTAATCTCTAAATTAAATTATTTAAGTGTTACATTTATTAAAAGGTCAAAAAGAATCTGGACTACATGTGAGACCAAAGCGTTCCTGGATGCTTTGAGTTTGAGAGTACAATGGTGATTTGCAGAAACATTTTTAAAAGTTATAGGACTTCCATTTGGGTACCTATGTGTTTGTTTTTTTTTTTGCTTCGAAATGTCACTTTTGAAAGAACGAATTTAACACTGCTACCAAACTTTAAATAATAAAAAATATGATGATCCAATGCTGTTTTATTACCATGATCTGATCCGGATCAGATCATGGTGATAATAAAACGCGGCTATAATCAGCTTAAAAATAATCCTGATAGTTTTATAAATTCGTTAATCGTAAGAAGAAAGCATGTGGGTACCCTAACTTAATGACTGATTCGACATCAAATAGTAATAAGCCGAGAATAATTGCGAACGAGTGCGTAATGAGTGTTCAAGTTCATTTGTTGTGAATTCTGGTGCCCCCCAGGGTAGTCACCTTGGTCCTATTCTATTCGTTTTATTTATAAATGACTTGGTGTCGATCATACAAAATTCGTCTGTCCTAATATATGCTGATGACATTAAAATTTAAAAAAAAATTAACTCTACATCTGACTGTCTTCTCTTGCAAGAAGACTTAATATTATTCAGGGAATGGTGCAATAATAATCGTCTTGTTTTAAATGTTGACAAATGTAAAACCATGAGTTTTACACGCAAAAAACTTCCAATCGTTTTTAGTTACATGTTTGATTCTTGTCCTTTAAGTAGAGTATATGTATTTTCAGACTTGGGTGTTGTCTTAGATTCGAAACTAAAATTAATGAACATATTAACTTCATAGTTAAAAAAGCAAATAGAGTTCTGGGTTTCATTAATAGATTTGGTCGTGATTTCCGTGATCCATATGTTTTAGAGGTCTTGGGTTAAATCCCTACCTGTGCCATCTAAAGTTTTTTTTCACGGGTACTGCCTCTTGCGAGGGATTGACAAATTTTCCAAGAGTAATTCTTGTCCTGAAAAGTGCTTTCTCAAATTTGCCGTTCGGGTTCGGATTAAAACTGTAGGTCCTCTCCATTCCTGATAACATTACTCGCACACAGGTATGGTTGAGAGTCTTAAGTCACTAGGAACTAGTTCTCAACGGACTGTTGTGCCAACTATTTTTTTTTATAAAATTGTCTAGAACAATATAACAAGTATTTCTTTAGAGAGTGAGTACGTTCAGACCAATTCATTATTTACTATCAATTAAGACCCCCAATCAACTAAAATAGGTAACCCTGATAAGCTAAAGTACAATATTTTTGTTTTATTTCTTAATACCATTTTATTAGCTGCAAACCAGCGTCGCAATATGTATGTCTAAGATATAGTTAATGTCGGAATTTAAGTTAAGCAGGGATCTACAACCATAAGAAAAGGCTTTATCATTAACAAACGCTGTAATTTATTTATTTATTCAGCTTAATACAAGCTATAACTTAACATAACTTAACTTAACTTAACACTAACTTAACAATTTTTTTTTAAGTTCTTGTTAACAGTTTTCAACAATAATTCATGTGGGCCCTAAAGCCCACATAAAAACTCTTTAATGTATGTACAAGAACTAACAATTTTGATTTTATTAGACTTAAAATTAAAAGGGACGAGGAATGTGGACTCAAAAAGGAAAAAAGTAAAGGGTATATTTCAGATGGGATTTGGAAATGTTAAAGATGAAGACTAGCATAGCAGCGTTGCAGTGACGAAGAATTCTGGACATTGGTTCAAAGTGCCCGTAATTAGTACGGTGATGAGGGATATAGAAAAGGGAGACAGATCGCAGATTTCGAGGGTTGGTGTTAAGATGAATATCACTCAGGAGTGCCGGGGAACCTATAATGCCCGTTAACAATTGGTGAGCAAATAATATATCAGCGTTTTTACGTCTAATATATGTATAAGGGTTGCAAACCTATCAGTTTTAATCGATTGGCATAAGGAGGCAAGTTGAATGTTACATCCCAGGGGAGGCCGCGTAAAACAAATCGAACGAAACGTCTTTTTTTCATAAAAGGGAGACCATACTTGGCATGCATATTCAAGATGAGGACGGACTAGGGAAATGTAAAGCGCTTTAGTTACATAGGGGTTGGAAAATTCTTTTGAACATCTCTTAATAAAACCGAGAGATCTATTAGCTTTATTAATAATTTGGTCAAAATGGTAATGGAAATTCAAGTGTTTGTTACACATAATACCAAGATCTCTAAAAGAATCGACTACGTTGACGGCGTCATTAAGGAAGTAGTAATCTCTATGAGATGGGATTTGTTTGCGCGAAAAGGTAATTTGTTTACATTTACCTACACTTAACTCTAGGAAATTATGCATGCACCAAACAAAAAGATGTAGTGCGTTGGACTGTCATGCGAGAGATCTTGGGTTCGATCCCTACCTCTGCCACCTAAAGTTTTTTTCACGGGTACTGCCTCTTGCGAGGAATTGATAAATTCTCCAAGAGTAATTCTTGTCATGAAAAAGTGCTTTCTCAAATTAGCCGTTCGGATTCGGCATATAAACTATAGGTCCTCTCCATCCCTGCAATTACTCGCAGACAGGAATGGTTGAGAGTTGTAAGTCACTAGGCCCACCTAATTTATTTATTTTTAAACAAAAAAGATATTAAGATCATTTTGTAAAAGTAAGGAATCAGATGGAGTTGAGATAATCTCAGAAATTTTCTTATCATCCGACAACATTAGGATATCTGAGTTTTTTAATTTAAGACAGGAATCGTTAAAGATAAGACGAAGAGAAGGAGGCCGAGATGACTACCTTGTGGGACTCCAGAAGTTGCATGTATGGGGCTGGCTGAGTTACGGAAGAGGACTCTATAAGTTCTATTCGAAAGGTAGGAGCTCATCCAGTTTATAAATATATGTAGATGAAAAGCCTAGGGCTCTAAGTTTGAGATAAATTATCTTATGGGATATTTTATCAAAGGCTTTGCTGTAATCAGTGTTTACAACATCAACTTCATTGCCATTCTCGAGGGCCGACAAAACTTTGGATATAAATTCAATTAAGTTAGTCGTAGTGAATCTACCTTTAAGAGACCCATGTTGAGCGGAGAAGAATAAGGGCTTGCAATGAAAATAAACGGAATCATAAACTAAGCTTTCAAAATGTTTTGGAATGCATTCAATAAATGAGTAACAAAACATGTGAAATGCAAATCGAGTATGTTAGTCATATCACAACATCAACATTCCACTCGATTGCATTGATTGTCACTCAATAGTAATAAGATCCTTATTTAAATATTGTAGCCAATAGGAAAATAGAATTACGTTTGAATGTGAAATTGAATGTATAGAAGTAAGATAGAAAATAAGTATAACAGTTAAGACAATAGTATTTAAGGAATGAATTCAATAAAAATAAAACAGAGTCTAAAGAACATTCATATTGATCTTTATACTTTCAACCTGACGGCGAGTAATTGCCTTTTCAATTCAGCGTAGTACGCTTTAAATATTGATAGCGTGGTACGCTTAAAATACCTAGGGACCTAAACCAAGAACACATACATATACACTACAATGAGTTGATGAAGAAATATTGAATCATTACACGCCTTTGATGGAGAGATTGCAATTGAAGAAGTTGAATACGATGTTCATAGGGAGGCAGATCATAAGGATCTTCCCAAGGAAGACACTTTAGGGCAAAGCGAATGAAATTATGTTGAATTGATTCAATACGTTTTCTATGAATTTCGTAATAGGGAGTCCATACCTGCGAAGCATATTGAAGATGAGGACGAACATTGCAATTATACAAAGAAAGAGTAACATAGGGATCATTGAACTCCTTTGCCCAGCGTTTTATAAAACCAAGCATAGAACTTGCTTTATTAACAATAAAATTAATGTGATGTGTAAATTCTAATTTGAAACAGAAATGAACACCTAAATCTTTGAATGTGGAGACGCGACAGGGTTTTTGCTATGATATACAATAGTCAAATACGCTACTGATTAGTATTTTAGAAAAAGTTATCATCTGGCATTTTAAAGGGTTGAGTAAAAGGCTATTTTTCCCACACCACAATGTGAAACTATCAATGTCGGCTTGTAAAAGAATACGATCATGGGTGGACTTTATTATTTTTAAAATCTTCATGTCGTCAGCAAAAATGAGAAGTTCACTTGAGCGTAGACATGACGATACGTCGTTAATAGATAGGATGAACAGAAAAGGGCCAAGATGGCTTCCCTGGGGAAGACCAGATTGAGCAACAAAATGTTCAGAAAAACAATTTCTAAATTTTACCTCATAGGATCTGTTTTCAAGGTATGATTTAATCCAAGCTAAGAAAAATGGTGGAAAACCAAGAGCTTTGAGTTTAAATAAAACAATTCCGTGGCTAAGTTGGTCAAAAGCTTTAGAAAAGTCAACTTCATAACCTTGTTCTAAAGCGTTTGAACATATGTTTGAGAATGTGAGGAGATTAGTAACGGTTGATCTTTTTTTCACAAAACCATGTTGCTTACACTTTCACAAACAGCTTGTTCAAACACTTTAGGAATGCAAGAAAGCTTTGTAATGGGCCTGTAGTTGCTTATATCTGACTTGTTTCCTTTCTTGAAAATTGGTGTTAGAAATGACTTCTTCCATATACTGGAAAAGTTGCCTGTTTTTAGAGAAAGTTTAAATAAGTGTTCGACTAACTTCCCTCTGAGACGGTTGTAGATTGATTTCCAAAATGTCTAAGATTTGTGCTAATTGCAATCTTGCTATAAAAAGATCTAAAAGTTCCGAATCAGTCGAGTGCAGTTTTTTCTGCGGTCGTCATTTCCACAAAAATTGTATTGATCTATCATAAATCATTAATCAATCGTAATTTATTCTGGAAATGCAATTCTTGTGTGAATATAAACCTCTCAACCTTCATCAATAATTTTCACGATCTTTCTCTGAGTGTTAGAGAGATTAAAAATGATCTAAGTGCTCTTAAATTAGTGTTCTCAAATAATTCACCACCTCGTAAAACAGCAAAAAAAAATCCAAAATCTGCGGAAAGAGACAATGAACCAAGTTCTTTAACCAATTATAATATTGAACCCAATACAACAAATATTCCACCTTCCCCCCTTAATATACCTGAAGAGTCTGAAATAGCTCAAAGTGTTACAAAATCATCTGCTTCAACATCCAAACATAATTCCATCATATCAGAGCAACCTGGTGTATTCAAAAATACTATTGAATGGACCGAAGTTCAATCTAAAAAAAAAAAAAATTCTAACTGAACTAACACTAAAAAAATTATTGGTACTGACTCTTCGGCTACTCTCTGTGCTCTCGCTGACTATACTTGGATTCACTTATCAAAATTTAGTAGAGACACTAAGCCTAAAGATATAATAAATCACATTTCTCAGAAAACTAATATTTCACCAAACCATTTCAAATGTTATGCGCTGGTTAAAAAAGATACTGATACATCTAAACTGAAATTCGTTACATTTAAACTAGCCAGCCTCAAAATATTCCATCATCATGGATTCGCGTATATGGCCGTGCTTTGTTCAAATAAAGAAATTCGTGCCGCGGGAAAGCAGCAACAACAATAAGAATAAAGAATTGTCTCTTCAAACATCTTCATCTCTGAATACTTCAACGTCACAGACACCTCCATCACCACCACCACCACCGCTACCAACCTTACCACCTCAGTCATTACCATTACCAACTCCACCTACAAACCTCAATTGACAATCAACATCATCATTTTCTCAATCTCCGATTACTTCTTTCTCTCACGATCACCTTAACAAACGATGTAATCTCTTCGGTTATTACCAGAACGTAGGGGGAATGTGCACAAAAATGCAACAAATGTTCTTGTCTTTGTCCTCTACACGATTCGATTTCATTGCACTAACTGAAACATGGCTAACAAGAAATCATCATAATGCAGAAATTTGCAACAACAACAACTATGCTCTCTTTCGCAAATACCGATGTTCTCAATCAACTGGATTAGAAAGAGGTGGAGGCATTGAATAATTACAAATAGAAGTGGACACCGAACATTGCTCAAACGACCATGCGGCTTATGAGCCTCCAGTGAGTACCATTAGTAGCTTTAATATCATTTTCATGATATTGGTTTTTGTATATGCTAATTTAAATGCTCAAAAGGGATTAAAAAGTCCTTTTGGGATCTTTTTTGAAAACGGGTTGTTGCGGATGTAAAAATTTTGACATCCGCGGATGCGAATGCGGATTTTTTGAGACTCACATCCGCGGATGCGAATACGGATGCGGATTTTAGAATTTATTAACCTGGGGTCTCCATTGGACATTTCCGATGACAGGACTATCGGCCTGTCATCAGATAATCCAATAGAGACCAAAAATCCAACATCCATTCCATGATCCGGTCATCGCAGTTTGGATTTTTCGAGCGGATCAAAATCCTGTCATCAAATTTGACGTTTGTGTTGTATGTAGTGGTGAGCGTCCATTTTCCAGTCTTTTTGAAATTAAAATTTCCTTTTGTTTCAATTGTCGTCGAGTGCGGTCATACCCATGATACAACTAAAACAGATAGCGCATTCGCGTTTCTATTTTTGTTTCGTTCTGCGCATCTACGTCACGGACACTCAACGAGTTTGACGTTTATTATTCAGTATGTGAAATCAAAACAAAACAATGGCACTAATTTGTTTAGATATTTTGTTATTATAATAAAATGTTAATATTTCTAATATTTTTCATTTAGGTAAATGGTTTTAAATGGTTAATATTTTTGTGTTTATTCGTAAGTTAAAGAAAATTTGTGTGTTTGAGTGAAAGAAATTAATAGAAAATCGAAGTAAATGAAGAGTATGGTGTATTTTTTTTTCATTTTCATTATTTTCTCTATCGAATCTCCTTGAAGATTGTTTAATTAGTGATAAATGGTTAAATAAAAGATATGATGGTCTTTTTAAATCATTGGTTTTTCAACCTTTTATTTAATAAATAATTTGTTTGTATTTTCTTTTCCTTGATAGTTTGTTTTCCGTGATTTGTCTGTTCAGTTTTCGCATTCGCAAGTACATACGACAACGAAAGACAAGGTTCATAACCTTTTCATCGCATTCGATCGTTGCTTTCTCGGCAACTTCAAGTAAATGCTGTAGTTTGGACAGATGTAAATGCCTTCACCTTCTCCATTTACTGCATTAAAAACATTTTGTAATGCAGCAAAGTGAGCTTTGCTGCTTAAGCCAAGCCTCCTTCGTCCAAATGATTTACCCAAGAGCTTTCGTCTGGTTCAATTTGTTCCAGGTTTGGTATGGTGTTTTTAAAACGATGGCAAATGTAGCCAGCCAAGTTTTCCAAACCATCGTAAGTAAATGGGAGATTTTCTTCTGGCTCAGAAGCAATAGGCATGCTATTCTCGACTTTGTCAACGACAAAAATCCTTCCTAAAAAAGCGAATATTGTTAAGATGAATCGATTATTAGATTGTGAGATCAAACCTGGTCTTAGTACTTAACTCTGTTTTGAGTTGCTCATTTTCTTCGCGTAAGGTTTTTCTAAAAAGTTTATAAAAACAAATTATTTTATACAATTTGAGAAGGCATGGATAGTACGATTAAGATTTTGTTCCTATCATAAATGCCTACAAATGTTATTAGATATGTAGGTACTTACAATTGTTCAATTAACACATCAAATTGAGCTTGTTTTAATTGTGGATGTGAAATATTTTCCATCAAGTTATCATTTTTGCATTGCTGTTCTGGCACGTTTTGATGCTCCAGCTCAATGGGAACCAGCAACCCACTCACTACATCTTTTTGCTTTTTCAGCTCCATTCTTTTCGAGCGCTTTGTTGTGTCAGGCTCAGACGCTAGAGGCAGTTGCTTTGCGTAAACCGTGGAACTGCATCTGGTTTCAAAATCTGATACCGTGTGAATCCTATTGATATAAATCTATTTCAGATTCTTATTCTGAACTACTTTTTTTATTAACTTACCCATTTCATGCTTTGTATTTTTTATATAAACTTCTCGCAAAAAGTGGAGACTACAAATTCTTGCAGTTAGAACATTCATTTTTTCCTTGCGTTTGGTAAACAAGGTCCACTGCTTCGAGAGATTTAAATTTCCTTTTGGAAATTTATGAAAGCTGGAATCTCTCGTTATCTTATTTCTTTCGTTGTTGTTGCAGTCAAAAACAGAAAAAACACCCATGTTTATTAATAAATGTTTTTTTATGTAGTATAAATTATAAACAATACCACTTTAAATAACTATATCGATTTAAAAATTTGAAAATTCACTTCCGTTAACATTTACAACAGAAAATAGAGTGAAATTGCACCAAAAATACTAACTCTCTTCAATTGATTGAGTGTTCATGACGTCACGATAGTTTTACAACCAAAACCTAACATGCGCAATGCGCTATCTTTATTAGTTGTATCATGGGTCATACTCATACCTACATATTTTTTTATACCTATTAAGTTATTAAAAGTAAACAACAGATTAACCGTTGTTGTCAAATGTGACATTTGAGGTTGCTCATGGAAAGACATAATATGCCCAGTCAAAAAAACACTGGATTGCGGATGAGATTGCGGAAGAAAAGTTGGATAGGATTTTACTCTTGTGGAGTCTCAGGGTAAATAAAAACAATAATTTTAAGTCCGTAAATAAAGGAAAATTTTATTGATTATCTTTGCGTTTAATAATTAAATTTAAAAATGGGTGAGTTATATTTAATAAAAAGCAAGATTGCAGCTTTCTCAGACTGCAATCTGTTTCTTAGTGGATCGTATATTAACAAGCTATTTCAGAATTTAATGTTTATAAATAAATATCATACCTGCATCTTCTTTCTTTTTTTTTAAGATTTTCATTATTCGCACTCTCAAATAAACCAAACTCCTCTGGGTGCTTTGACTTCAGGTGGTTTTTCAATGAAGAAGTCGTGCGTCCTTTTCGTGAATATTTTTTACGACATATTTTACACTCGGACTTGTCAGGATCATTTTTGTTTAAATTAAAATAAATCCAGATGATGCTTTTTGTTGGTGGCGGCATTTATGTTCTGTATCTGTATCACTTTTTCACTAAATATATAAAAATAAACTGTGTCCTCTGGCCACTTAGCTAGCAAGATCTTTTATATCCTCCAATCTGTGACCATTGCATATCACTTGTTGTTGCTTTTGTCATCGCCTACTTGGGACCGAGATTTTTGAATTTAACAGTTTTACTAAGGGTGAAAGGGTATATTTCGATTGCAACTACAAATTTGAAAAAAAGCGTTTAAAAACATCCGCATCCGCAAAAAACTCCGCATCAGTTTATGCGGATGCGGATGTTGGAATTATTGCGAATAATCAATTGCGGATTACCTACATTTTAATATGTTAGGTAGGTATTTGAAAAGATACTATTCATTTTTCGTTTGTAAAAAATTGCAATTTTCTTAATTTTTATTTTGTTTTGGAGATTTGGTTAAATTGATTTAATCGTTTACTTGGAGGTTTGTTGTTCCAAATAAAAAAATTGCAATTACTTTTTCATGAATTTTTTTATCGGTACTGGCAGATATACCTACCAATTTACGAACACTTAATTTTGTGAATGTTAGTACGATATGGCCGAGTGCATGTTGTATGATAACTCAAAAAATAAATTTCTTCAGTAAAGGCATTTGAAGGTTTTTAAACTTTTTAAATAAACTGAAACAAAAATGGAATACATGTAATTTATTAAATAGTAGGTACTTACATATACATATATGCACATAAATAATGCATTACTATTTCTGGAAATTTTTCTACAATTTGCAATGTCTAACTTAAATCAAATAAATTATTTTGTCTTAATTTTGTTAAGGAGAGTTTGAAAATAATTGGAATGAAATAAATGAAAATGACGATGAAATGTCCTTTACATAGGTATTTTGTAGGATATATTGCAAAATCTGTGCTAAAGAAAAATGACTCATTTATCCAAATTGTTTATGGACAAAAGCAAATGTCAAAACAAAGACACTCCATATATAGAGTGTCCTTGTGTCAAAATAACTATGAAACAAGGAAACATTTAATAAAATTTCGTCAATTTGAAAATAAGATTAATGGAGGCTTGACAATTCCCACAAGAGAATTCGTAAATTATGTAAAAACTACTGTGCAATGTTTTGTAGAAGTGCTTCAAAAGGACACTTTTCTCAGAATTCAACCACAACAGTACTTAATTATAAAACTTATGTTAAAACTAAATGATGAACAACAAAAATCTTATATCAATCAAAATTCGCTAGCAGCAGTTTTTCATAACGTAGCTTGGTCTTGATCATTTAGTTTCAATCTTAGTTTCATACTAAATTTAACTCGATCGAGTTTAAATTTTAAAGGAAGTGTTTTTTTTTCATTGTAATGTACATACGAGTATGTACCAGTAAATATCTGATCTTATTAATAATATATTCTTGTACATTATCTTTTTTATGCTGTTTTTATTTTATTTAAGAGTTTTGGTAAAGTGTTGCAACTATAATTTGATGTGGTTTGTTCAATTTACAGTTTTTTTTTTTCAAAGCAAAACAAAAATTACTTAAAATCGTCTGCTTTACGTACAAAGTATTTGAAGTTAATCAAAACATTGATAAACAACGTAAATCGGCGAAGGTTCAACAAGATACCTTAGGTATATGTGTACCTTACTTACTGAACTCAAGAAAAAACTCAAAACTGTATGTACCTATCATGCCTAATTTAATTTTTCTCAGTTGAATATAACATAATATAACACCATAATATTATGTACCTTATGTAAATTGCATACATAGGTATTAACTAGGACCTAGATATACATACATATGTATATATGAACATACATAGGTAGGTAAATACTATTTTTGAGTTTCAAAGACCAAACCAAATTTTCCACTTGTCAAATTGAAATCTAATGAACCTACTTACCTTACCTACTGATAACCTTCATCTATTCAACTGGTATTTAAAGTAGACATATTGTGATATGAATCTACAAAGAAGTTATACCTTCCTCAATATTTGTGTTCAAAATGTTTTCAAAGGTAGATGTACCTAGGTAAGGTACAAATACAATTATAATTAACCGTTTGGCAGTACGAGAAAGCCAACTGGGACGGTCTCAATAATTTCTTCAGGATCTTTAACTGGTCGCTATGCTTCCTCGGTAGCGACGTAGACTCCAGTGCAGATATGATTTCTAGTATGATTCATCTGGGAATGGAAACGTTTATCCCGAATAGGGTTAAAAGTATTAAACCCAAGGATAAATCATGGTTCGATTCGAGCTGCAAAGAGGTTATCAAGGAGAAAGAGGTGAGCTTCCGATGTTTTAAAGCCAACCCAACTGAGGAAAACCGGAAAAAGTTTAAGCAAGCCAGGAAGGCTTGCAACGCCTATATTCGAAGGACCAAATTTTTACATGACCAAAAATTACGGCGAAAAATACTGCAATGTCCCAAAGGCAGTAAGAATTTTTGGTCATTTGTAAAAAATATGAGGAATTCTTCCTCTTCCTCGGTTCCTACGCTTGTTGTCAATGACACTCCTTTAGTTAGCTCTATTGATAAAGCCAACTTATTTGCTAGGCAGTTCGCCGAAAATTCCACCTTACCAGATAGTGTCATGACTCCCCCAGTTCTTGAACGCGTAAATGATTCTATGGGACCAATCTTTTTTCGTACTCGAACTGTGGCGAGAGTTCTTAAAGATCTCAACATTCATAAATCCGCTGGCCCAGATGGTATCCCCGCTATTATTCTGAAGAGGTGTTCTTCCACGCTAGCAAAACCACTGCGTAAGCTTTTCCATCTATCCTATTCTTCTGGTCTCGTTCCGAGTAGTTGGAAAACTGCATTTGTTCAGCCAATCCCAAAAAAAGGCGAATCTTCTTCTCCCACAAATTATCGACCGATAGCACTAACGTCCCTTCTTTCTAAGGTCATGGAAACGCTGATTAATTATCAGCTTAAGAAATATCTTGAGGAACGGAAGCTTCTTAATGACCGGCAATACGGCTTTCGTAGCAATAGGTCCACTGGTGATCTCATGGTTCATCTCACCGAACAGTGGAACAAATCTTTACATCGTTTTGGAGAAAGTAAGATTATTGCACTTGATATTTCAAAGGCATTTGATAAAGTCTGGCATCTTGCTCTCTTATCGAAAATGCGTGCTTTCGGTATCGACGAATCTCTTCTTCGTTGGATTAGAAATTTTCTTTCGAATCGTTCAATACAAGTTGTTTTGGACGGATTCAAGTCTGAAACTCATAAAATAAATGCTGGTGTGCCCCAGGGCTCCGTTTTGTCTCCGACCCTCTTCCTCATTTTTATAAATGATCTCCTGTCTGCCACTTCTAATCCAATACATTGTTTCGCTGACGATAGCACTCTTAGCTTTTCATATTCGTTTCCAGACTCACAACCCTCCTCTTCGGATGTGGAACTGCAACGGCAAAATATGATTAGCTCATTAAATTCCGACCTACACAGCATTGTACAATGGGGAATAAAAAATCGTGTGGAATTTAATGCTTCGAAAACGCAATGCTGTCTTGCATCGTTAAAGCGAGATAAACCCTCTTTGCCACTATCTATGAGTGGCACTTGCATCAACGAAACGGAAAATCTCGACATCCTCGGAATGTGCATCAGCAACCACCTTTTGTGGAGCGATCACATACGCGATGTTGCCAAAAATGCCGCAAGATGTCTAGGTTTTTTGAGACGTTGCAAGAAATTTTTCTCTCCGTCTGATCTGGCTACAATCTACAAAACCTATATACGTCCGAAACTTGAATATAACTCTCATCTCTGGGCTGGTGCTCCAGTAACTTATTTAAGCCTCTTGGACAGTATTCAAAAAAGAGCTTTTAAAATGATTGGTGACATTAACATCATCAACTCGTTTACGTCACTCGAACATCGACGCAAGGTTTCTTGCCTCACCCTTTTTTACCGTTATTTTAACGGACTTTGCTCTAGTGAAATAGCCAGTTGCATTCCTCCCCTTAAACAATTTAACCGTAATACCCGCGCTTCTAGGAATGCCCATCAGTTTACCCTTGAGCCCAACTTCGGCCGTACTATGAAGTACAGAGATTCTTTTTTTAGCCGTACTACGCGAATGTGGAACGCCTTGCCACGCTCTATCTTTCCCTGTCATTGCAATGTTCAGAAATTTAAAATCAATGTACACCGACACCTCCTATCCAACCCTTCCCTCTTTTCCTAATGCTCACACTGTGTCTTTGGCATATTAAAGGTATACAAAACCCTTTTAGTGTTCGCTAATTATAAAAAAAAAAAAAAAAAAAAAAAAATACTCAGGTTCAGGTACTGCCTTGAAAATTAGGTAGGTAAATATTTTCGAAGGTAGGTTAACTTTCATAGATACCTTTGTAAATTTCATTTAATTAAAACAAATAAATATAATTATGTCTTGTTCAAGTTTGGCGCAACACATTATTATAAAAAGAGGCTACGATGCGACCCACACTGATAACTTCCCATCCCGTCTGCCGATTTGTCTTGCTAAAAATGTTTGTAGGTTTTCGTGTTTTGGTAAAAAAGTTGTCAGTTGAATTATTTCTAAAAATTCAAAAATTTCCAACAATATTTTGCAAATAATGAAAAAGTTTGATTTTAAAGTCGAAAATCAATTTTTCTGAACATTTTTAATCATTTTTTTAGGTTTTTATTTTTTATAAAAAAAAACTGTCAATTCGTCAAAATTTTACCAGATGTCAAAAACGTTATTCTTCGTTGCACAAAATTATTTTGGAGATAAAATCATTTATTGTTCGTAAAATATTCGAGGAGACAAACATTTTTTTTTCAGTTTTTTTGATTTATAAAAAAAACCTTTACCTGGATTTTTTTTCAAAAATATATTTGTTTGGTATCACGTTAAATATAAAATTCATTTAAAGTATCTAGCGTTATTGGTTCGTGAGTTATTTTGGGTAAACCAACATTTTCATCTTTTTTTTAAATTGCTTAAATTGGTAAAAAAAAACCACCCACACAATTTTTTTGAGAGTCCTTCTGCATCATTCTGCATTTTTGTCTGTATAACAAAATTTATTTGAAGTCGAAATCTCTACTGGTTCTTGAGGTATGGACGACGAAACTTCGTGAACGTACGGACGTCCGAACGTACGTATGTACATACATACAAACGCACGCACAGAAATCTCTCTAAAAATCTTTTATTTCGACTCTAGGGACCTTGAAACGTCGAGAAATGTCAAAATTTTTAAATCGACAAATCGGACAATAACTTCCTATGGAAAGTTAAAAATAAAGCGAAAAAAGGGATGTATAGGTATAAAAGGAACAAAATTTCTTTACCACTGGACATGCGACTACAAAAACTGCAAAAAGTGAAAACTACTTCCATGCAACCATGCAAAAAATACGTAAAAGCAAAAACAAAGTATAAAAATAATTCTTAAATCCATATACCCACCTACTACAAAATGCATACCTATACAAAAATTCAACAATGCGAGAAAAAATTGTATGTTATTTGTGTACGCACAGTGCACTGGTAAATGTTAACATGATCCAAAAAGGCTTTAAGAATCCTTTTTTACTCCACTTTGATTAGGTATATCTTTTTTTCTTCACTCGACAGTATTTTTTAAAGCAAAGAAATCTGCCTAAAATACCTACTACTAAAATAATTGAAAAATGTAATAGGTACGCCCCCAACTTATGTTATACATATATGTATATATGTATATATATGTACCTCCATACATATGTTCCTACTAACCTCCATTTGTGCATATGAATACCTACCTACATAGGTATGTATATGTAATTACTAATTACCTACGTACCTAACATTAGCCTAAACAATACACCTACCTTAGCTTATGATGTACATACATATGTACATTTGCAATGTATACTTTGTAGTAAAGTATGATTCGTCCACTATCCCTATTTTCAGAAAAAAAAAGAAATTTAAACATAAACCTATCCCAACCCATATCAAACTAATAACGAAATTGAAGAAAAATTCACCGAAACTCACAAATCATCATGTCGAATGCACCGAAAAGCACCAAAATCATTTTCGTTTTATTAATGAAAACGAAATTTAAAAAAGAAAAACAAAACTTAAAAATACATTTTCTGCAGCGAACGTGATTTGGCTCTGAATGCCACACTTTAACAGACATACATATGTACCTACACATTGTTATTTATTCTAAATAACAATATTCCGTTATCTTTCTCGACCATAAATTGTGAGTAAATTTCCAATAAGGACCAAAATTTGTAAAATTGGGTGTTGTATTTGATAGACTGATACAATAACTCGCCGTGCGATACTAGCGACTTATGAGCATTTGAAAAATAAGTGTCGCCATCTAGATCAGGATTTGCCCGGTGTCCCTTCTATTTGTAGTTATTCAATGGTGGAGGTGTTCTCATTGCAGTAAGCTCGTCATACACCTGCACTGAATTACATTTACCTTCTTCTTCTTCTCCCTGTCCATATGACATAGACCAAATAATTGTAATTGGTATTCGATCCCGAGGAACTACATCTCTTGTCATTTAATGTAAATTCAGATATTGAATGTGAAGTAATTGATACATTTGCAAGTTATGACTTAATCCAAATTAATTGTTGTGTGAATAATTTAAATCGTATTCTTGACCTTGTATTTGTTGACAGAGAACTAGCTATATCTGTAAATAAGTCAATATATCCTATGTTTTCTAACTCTGTTCATCACAATGCTTTAGATATTTGTTTCTCTTTTTATGATTTTATCAAATCTAACAATTGTGTGAAATTGAAACTGAATTACAAAAAAGCTAATTTCGAAGGCTCAGCGAGTTACATGGTGCATATTCCGTGGTGTGAGTATTCTTGTTCTTTGGATTTATTACATTTTAATGACTTTTTTATTGATAACCTGAAATTGGCAATTGATATGTATGTTCCTAAAGTTGAAATTAAAACAAATTCCAAGCCGCCTTGGTTTAATAAAAAGCTGAGTAACTTAAGCAATAGAAAAAACAAGGCTTATAAACGTTTACGGATAGCAGAAAATAAAGATGAACTACGAAATATTTATATCCAATTGGAACGAGAATTCGATGTTCTTAATAAATTTTTATTTCAAAATTATATTTTATCAATTGAATCTAACCTAAAAAAAATAGTAAATCATTCTGGTCCTACATCAAGAGTAAAAAAAATTCGATTGGTATTCCCAGGTGTATGAATTACCTTGGTTCAACATTTTCAAATGTATCAAGTATTTGTGATTCCTTCGCACACTATTTTGAATCTAGTTACGCTAATTCGAATGTAAGTTCAGCATGGACAGCCTAATATTTGTCTTTTGAATGTAAGACAGATATTGGTTGCTAAGAATTAAATATTTCCGAAATTGAAGATGGTCTCTTGAGTTTAAATGATGACAATAAACCAGGTCCAGACGAAATTCCACCTATTGTTCTTAAAAAATGTGCTGTTTCTTTAGCTGAACCGCTTTTCTTAATTTTTAATAGCTCTTTAAAGAACGGCGAAGTTCTTCCATCATGGAAGAAATCATTTTTAAACCCTATTCACAAATCAGGGTCTAAACAGCAAATATCCAACTACCGTCCGATTTGTAAATTGTCATGTACTCCAAAACTTTTCGAGAAATTAATATATGAAAAACTAACATAGTTAAGGAACACATTTCACCGTTACAACATGGTTTCGTAGCAGGAAGATCAACAACGACTAATCTTTCTATTTTCTCCAATTTCATTTTAAATAATCTCGAAGAAGGACATCAAATTGATGTAATTTATACCGATTTTTCAAAGGCATTTGATAGAGTAAGTCACTCTATTTTAATTAAGGAATTAAAAAACTTTGGATTTCATTCTATGTTTTTGAAATGGTTGGAATCTTATCTTAAGGGTCGAGTTCAATTTGTTTGCATTGACGAAGTTCTCTCAAAACCAATTTTGGTTTTATCTGGTGTGCCCCAAGGTAGCCATCTTGGACCACTTCTTTTCCTAATTTTTATAAATGACTTACCTAGTATTTTCCTTAATTCTAGTCAACTTCTTTTCGCCGATGACTTAAAGTTTTTTCGTTGCATAAAATCTATTAATGACTGTCATCTCTTACAAGACGATATTTCGAAATTATCCCAATGGTGCACGAAAAACCAACTATATTTAAATGTCGCTAAATGTCAATGTTTTTCTTTTTGCCGCAACTTTTCTGAAATCATCTTTGAATACAAAATTGAGAATCAAGTTCTAGAAAGAGTAAGGGAGAAGAAAGATCTTGGTGTTGTTTTTGACCCTAAACTTAACTTTGTTAAGCACATTGAATTTAGTGTAACCAAAGCAAATTCCATGCTCGGCTTTATCAAACGCAATAGCATAGACTTTAAAGACCCTTTTACTCTCAAATCGCTTTTTACCTCATATGTAAGACCAATCTTGGAATACTGTTGTGTAATCTGGAACCCTTTTTTTTGGAGACAGAGTTTTGAGATACGATTTCCATGCCTTATTTCTTTTGTTACGCAGTAAACGCAATTCTTTCGTGTACCAAGGATGGCTAAAGTTTGTATTTCTTGATTTCTTTAACGGTACATTTTTTTCCAAACAATAACTAAGGATTTTATAAAAAGTTGAAACTGCTTCGTCAATGTTAGAAAATGCTAATGTATCACCAATTCCAGAAATGGTTAAATCTTCAGACAACTGCTGGAAATTAGCTCTTCTGAAATCAAAATTATATAAGCAATCAAAGGAATTGCTTTGTTCAGTAAGGTGATTACTTAAGTCAAAAAAAATTTCCAAGGGGGGTGATATTTATCAATATTAGTAATTCCTGATCTAGATACTAGAACAAGAGTACTAATAGCGTCAGAAGAAAAGACTAAATCGAGAATTCGATTTTTTGAGACTCCAAACTTTTTTATTGCCTTGTTTATGAATCGGAAATATAAATGACTCTTTCCATATATGAGGAAACACACCTTGAAAAAGAGAGAGTTCAAAGAGTGCAGTTAGAGGCTTTGACAGAGAATGCATACTTTTTTAGAACAACTGATGGGACGCTAACAGGACCAGGACTAAAGTTTTCTTTGAGACTTACGATTTTGACAAGTACCATTTCTTCAGTTATTGTAAAAGATGAAAGAGAGGTTTGAGTGCAACCATCTAAATAACTAAAGTAGTAGGGATCAGGATCATGAAGATGTTCAGTATAAGATTTGCTAAAGTATTTAGCAAATAGATTTGTTATAGTTGTTGGATCTGAGGAGATTATTTTGGAGAAACTCATTGAATGTGGAAACCAATCAGATTTTCGTTTGACATTTTTATAAACTTGAAAAATTTTATTTTCCAAGGTTATTTTCCATTTGGTTAAGGTATTGGTTATAAAGGAATTCCCTTAATTCACAGAAAGAATTATAGGCGAGAAGATAGTTGTTGTGGTCGGTATCAGATTTGGACTATAAAAATAACTTCCAAAGCTTGTTACGGGTATTTTTTAGGCTACGGAGCTCTGTTGTAATAAGGGGGAGCAGAGGCAAAATCTTTTTTCCGAGAGAACGGTACTGATTCTTCAATACAGTATAAGAGAATCAAATAAAACCAATTTGTATGGGACTCTACTGTTGAGTGGAGGGAACTTAAATCAAAGTCGGCTGAGCTAAGAAGATTGTTGAGTTTGGAGAAATCAGCCCTATGAAAATCATAACAGTAATTCTTCATTTCAAAACAGTTGTTTTCAAATTCAATGGGGAAGGAGATATTAAGGGGAGGATAATAGCGATCCAAGGTTGAGAGAAGGTGAGGGCTCGCGGAGACAACACAGTTATCGCAATCAGATGAGAATATTAGATCAAGGTGTCTCCCCATAAAGTTTGCTACTCCATTTAGTTGAAAAAGACCACAATCAGACAGACGATCAATGAACAGCGATTCAGATTCAGAGGAGATGTTAGTTGGAAAGAAGGATGTCTGATCATCTGAGGTGGACCAATTGAGATGGGGAAGATTAAAGTCGCCAAGAACGATGATCAAATCTTTAGGTTGCACCTGTTCAAGCAGATAATCGATGGCATTAATAGCAGCTTGGTATGCTTTAATTTGTTGGGCTGGTCGAACATAACAACAAAGGACAAAAACATAAAACTTAGGGAGTGTAACCTTAGCTGATACACCTTCAAATTCGATTGAAGTAGGAATATGGAGTAATGAACTTTCAAAATAGCTAAAAGCACACCACGGCCATGTGTATCACTCTTGCATTCCACGACATCCATTCGATAAATGGAATAGTCTTTAGTGAAGAGTTCAGTACTAAGGATATCGGGTGTGAGGTTGGTTTCGGTAAGGGCAAAGATGTCATAAGGAAGGTTTTGGGAGCTATTAAAGACGGCAGACGCTTTAGACCTTAATCCTCTTACATTTTGATAGTAAAGGCTAAGACATTTAGGTTTAGTGGTCTTCAGGTTAGGAGCAATAATTATTCTTCATATCTGCACGGAATTTTTGGATATGAGATAATCGTTATGAAGAGATAAAGGACGCAAAATAGGTTAGGTCTTCTCTCACTTTTTGAGGAGAAATTTCAAGACCATCATGAAATTTCAAGAATATTTACATAAGTGCATCACGTTTGTCAGGGAGGCCTTCTTGGGAGATTAAAACCTTTATGTTTGTATTTGTTTTACCTTCAAAGCAGACAGAATCTGGTTTGTCGTCCAAAAAAGCTAGGTAAAGACGAACATTATTGTAAATTTTGTGGTCTCTAAGACGGGACATAACATACCGATCATTAGTATTGGCCTCAGATAAGTGTTTAGTTAACTTGACATTTGGAGGTACCATTGGGTTAAGGAATCCTTGTGGTTCTTGGGAAACTGGTAAAGAAGAAGCAGGGTTAAGGGTGTGAGAATGGATGAAATTTGGATACGCGGATGTTTTGACAGGAGGATCAACCTTTGGAGGGCGAAAGCCAAGACCCGGATGAGAAGGGTTAAAAGAAACTCGTTTGGATGGAGGCTTTATAAAGGTAGGAGAAGTTTTCCGTTTAAGGGACGAAAGTTGGTTGGGGAGAGAAAAGTTTGGAAAGATTCGTGTTTTAAGAGTCCAGTTGGTTTCAATATTATTTTTGGGATTAGGTTTGGGTTTGTTAGACTTAATTAAATGATTATTGCTACTCATTCTGGAAAGCCGCATTCGACCAAGTCGTATATATCCTCTTTGGTGATGAAACATCCAGTTATACTTCGAGGGAAACAGAAACTTGAATCTCCTTCCAGACAATTGAAGACATTCGCAGATATTGACACAGTATTATCGTTTAAAATAGGAGCGAATCCATGTAGCATCAGCATATCCGGGACTATTATTTAGCACGAACCATGTGTTGTTAGCAGATTCAAGCCTGCTGAGTCTTAAGTTCCAATCGGATAACTTCCAGGAATGTCCACATTTGTTGGTTACTTCGTCTTCCGCAATGGTATTTACTGAGGTGGTTTGTTGCAGAGGGTCAGCACCCAGGTTTGCCGCATGGATTTCATAACGAATGGATACGTTCCCGATATCACACGACGGTATGCTGGGTTGTTTAATGACGTTGTAGAGAAGCGATTCAATTTTCTGCGATTAGACATTAAGGCTTTCAAGTTAACGTTACACACTCGTATATTTGTGTTCATTGATTACTTACATCGTAAGCAAATTAATGTTTTCAATTTCGTTAAAGAGTCTAACGTTTGTGACATCACTCAATTGATTGGAAGAGGGGGAGAGCCGGGATGACGAACTTTGAAAACAGCAATCAATGTCCGATTTCAGTAGGTTTAACTGGTCAGACAAGTTTTTTTTTCAGATCGTTTGCCGAACAAGTCAGCAACTTTAACTTATTGTTAATGTCTAAACGGAGAGAATTCAACCCACCGATGACGTCACAGTATTGTTTTTCCAGAAAACGTATCGTGGAAAGGCACTGGGTGGACGATTGTTGAGATTGGATGGTAGAGTCCTCAACACTATTGCAGACATGGTCAAATTTCATGGACAGATTGGAAATTTGATTTTGGCAAACGGAATGTTCATTAGATAGGGATTCCTTAAGACATTGAATTATTGCAAACATAATATCCGACACGGATATTTTATTGCATTCATAGCAAAAAAAACCCAAAATTGCGTAGACAGTCTTTAAGGTATACACTCGCCTTTCTGGCCAAGCCAGCACAAGAGTGGGTGAAGGTATTTCCCACAAAGGCCACTGCACTTCAATAGTTCCGCGTTTAAGTCAACGATGACACACATTTTATTCGCGCACGACATTATTAACTGATTCAGCAAAAAAGAAAGAAATATGGTTTTTTGTTTACGTTTGTTTGATTTGTTTTTTATCAGTAGCGAGTATATTGATAGGTTTTTTTTATTTGTATGATAATTGTATATTAATTCTTTAAAATTCTGGCTGAAAATAGAATTAATGAAAATCAGGAAAAACAAAAGACCCAAAACAGAACCGCTGAATCAATGAGGAGTCCAGCTGTAAATAAATTATTATTCAAATTTTCATAAATTTCCCTACAAAATTTTAGCAACGCATCTTCAGTTGATCTATGAGCTCGAAATCATAATTGGGCATTCTTCTTTTCATCGCCTTTGAAAAATGTTTGAACAAACAGGTAACATAGAAATTGGTCTATAGTTATTCATAAAAATTATTTTTTTTTAAAGTAACTAAAGGTTAGCAACAATATTTTATATGTGATTTCAGTATCTGTTTTTCTTCCCGAGATTTTAAGTCGAAAATCTTTTTTATCAATTTTAGTACCATTTTTTGAAAGTTTTTATTTCTTATACATATAAAAAAATACAGATTGGAAAAGAAATATTTGACTGTTAAAAGTCAAATAGTTTTTTTTTCCTGAAAACTGTTATTTATAATAAAATGATTTAAATTCATAAAAATCATGAACCGGGGCGAAACGCATATATAAACACTAATTGCTGGATCATATTTATTTTATTTTCATGATTTTCATGAATTTAAATCATTTTATTATAATACAGATTGGATTTTTCTACGACCAATTTCTTTTTATTCGAGAATCGAACATCAATTTGTACCAATGTTGTGTAGTTGAAATTAGTTTGAAGACCAATTCTTTACTTTTTGAAAAGATATTTGAGTCGAGAACCAATTTTTACCTACTTTTAGTAATATTTTATGTTATATGTTTTTGTAAAAAAAAAACTAGTATCACGTCACTTTATATAAAAAAATAAATAAATTAGGTGGCGAAACAGTCCGTAGAGACCCAGGGTCTAGTGACTTACAACTCTCAACCATTGTGTGCGAGTAACTGCAGGGATGGAGGGGACCTACAGTTTATATGCCGAATTCGAACGGCTAATTTGAGAAAGCACTTTTTCATGACAAGAATTACTCTTGGAGAATTTGTCAATTCCTAGCAAGAGGCAGTACCCGTGAAAAAAAACTTTAGGTGGCACAGACAGGGGATGTTCAAATGGTAGACATGTGCATTCAAGAGGACACAAGCGTCCACAGGTTTTTTCTCAAAAGTCCACCTCTGTCTATCAACTCCTACTCTCACCTCCCCGCGGTGAACAACGGGTGCCTAGTACCTTAACTGGAGATTGGGTTCTAGGTTAGGTTAGGTTAGGTTAAAGTGGCTGTTGGTTGGGACGTCCAACACACTTAGACCAAAGTATGGTCCGTTGTGATACCACATGGATCAGTTAATCAGCTTAACTCGTTGAACCAGTTGGAGCTTCGAATGAAGCGTAGGAGACAAGTGATGTCTGAATTCTTTAGATCACTGGTATCGTTAAAGTAGTAGTCTCCAAGGTGGATTCTACGTCTTTGTGATAAGGCAGGGCATGTGCACAGAAGATGAGAGATTGTCTCTTCTTCTTCTTCGTCCATGCAACTCCTACAAAAATCATTTGCAGGGGCTCCGAGTCGAATAGCATGCCTTCCTATTAAGCAGTGCCCAGTCAGGACACCTATAACGTAGCTAATGATAGATAGATAGATAGATAGATTAGATTTATTGTTTCTTTTCTTGTTTATGTACATAAATAATATTTACAAAAATCGATAAGCATGGCTTTGCCGTCTGCCTGATTGACATGAAATTAAACATTTTATAATAAGTTTTTTTTTTTTTCACAATAAATAAAAATATGATAAATATAATAAAAAATACAATTCTCTGTTTTCTCTTTAAAAAGTTAAAAATCTTCATTAATAATTTGGCTTCTATATTTTATAGCTGTTTGATAAAAATTAAACAATAAGTTTATATCATTATCGCAGTTGAGATGTGCTAAAACTTCTTCTTCCGGTATTAAATTGCTTCCAAGGAAATATCTTCGGATTTCTTTTAGAATTGGGCACCTGCCAATGAAGTGGATGATATCTTCTCTCTCCGATAGGTTGCAAAGACTACAGTAGATTGGTAAATCAGTGCGGTGAGGGATATAATTAAGTCGAATAAGTTCTCCTCTCATTTTAAAGATAGCAGATATGATTTTATTACTGTTTTCGTTACGAAAATAGTTCTTTTCATTTAAATTATGCCTCAAAACGCTATATGTAGCTCTGTGTAATGATGAAGTAGCTAAATTTAAGCAGTCAGCTCTGTATTGCTCATCTACTTTTGAAATCAGGTTGTTGATTATATCCTTACAGTATCTTTCATTTCCATTTATGTGATTGAACTCCATTCCGCAGTAGGTTGCAAGCTCTTCTAACTTTTTGTACCATAGTGTTCTTCTCTCTATTACCTTTCTTGCAATAATTTTTGGAAGTCTTTCCTCCGGTAATTGCAGGACTTTAATTACATATTCTGCGTGTAGCTTTAAAGTTTTAATAAAAAGTGGTGATAATCCTGTTTCAATGTTTATCATATAGTTGGGCGTTGTGCTTGGCAGATTGAAACATCTTTTGATGTAGTACCTCAGCAGTTTCTCCACTGTTTCATACTGGCAGTATCCCCAAGATTGTGCTGCGTACAACATCACCGACTCAGATACACATTGAAAAACTTTATATTTGACATTATGATCAACTAAATGATTTGAAAAACACCTCTTCCAGGTAGCAGATATGGCACTTTTAGCTTTTATTAGTTTTTCTTTTAAGTGGGATTCCATACTCAGATTACTAGTTACCGTTACTCCAAGATATCTGTATGCTTTCACGATTTCAATGGCCTGTCCATTGAGATACCATTTTTCATTGCTGCAATTTCTACCTGCTCTTTTCTTAAAAATCATGACTTTTGACTTGGTAAGATTAACTGTAAGATTCCATAATTGGCAGTACGAATCAAGACGGTTAATCATAAGTTGCAAGGATTCTGGTGAGTATGCAAATAAAACCACATCATCTGCAAATAGAAGTGCTTTTATCAAAATTCCATCTATCTCTATGCCTCCTGGTAGAGAGTCGGTCAGGTCGTTGATGTACATGGCAAAGAGATACGGGCTAAGTGTACATCCTTGTCTTACTCCCATTGTTGTCTCAAACCATTCCGAAATCTCCATTCCGTTCCACACAGCCGATTGATTGTCTTCGTATAAGCTTTCGAGAACCCTTCCAAATTTTTGACTCATTCCAGCATTGTATAGCTTATATATTAAAGCTTTTCGGTCGATATTGTCAAAGGCTGCCTTGAAATCTACAAAGAGAGTGTATAATTTTTTTCCTTGGTCTACAAATATACCCGCGATGTTTTGCAGTACAAATATGTTATCTACTGTTGAGTAGCCGTTCCGGAACCCAGCTTGACATTCCTTAATAAGCTTATTGTTTTCAATCCAGTTTGACAATCGGTAGTTTAACAATTTTGTGAATACCTTATATGCAGAATTTAAAAAGGATATTCCTCTATAGTTTGTTGGGTCTGCTAAATTGCCCTTTTTATGAATCGGAAATATGATTGCTTGTTTGAACTGAGTAGATATTTCTCCTGTTTCAAACATTTTGTTAAAAATCGCAGCTAGCTTATTGATAAAGTTGTCCGTCGCATATTTGAGACATTCTATGGGGATCCTATCCGCTCCAGGTGCCTTTCCATCTTTGAGATTTTTTAAAGCTTCACATACTTCATCATGAGTAATAGGTGCATCCAATATTTCATTTGCATAAAAGGGTGTAGCATAATGAATAAATGGTATATTAGTGTTTGAATTCAATAGCGTTTGAAAATGGATCTTAAGTGTTCCAGCGTCTAATTGAATGCTAATTTGGGGTGATTTGCCGTTAAAATTATTCACTGCAGTCCAGAATTGCTTAGCATCTTTGCAGCATGTGAGTTTTAGTGCTTCATTTTCAAAATGTCGTTTTTTTCTTTCGTTGCAGATTTTTTTAAAGGTTGTGTTTGCTTGAATGTACAATTTTTTGAAATATTGACCACCAAATCGTCGAAAAACCTTTAGCCATCCAAACGATTTTCGCCTTTCATTTTCACATTCAGAGTCAAACCATTTTTCTTTATAGAAACATCTTTTTTTGTGTTGCACTCTGCTGACCGGGTAAGACATATTTATAAGATTTTCCATATCCATTATGTTGTACTCTATATCTGTCTGCAAGTTGTTTTCAAGATTGAGTCTGTACTCCGTTGCGAAAGCTTCTTTCCACTGCAATTTTGGGGGTAGTTTTAAGGTTCTTGCATCTTCTCTTTCAATTAGATCATTTCCAAAAGACGCAACAATAGGCATATGGTCAGAATACTGTTCCGACAATACCTCAAAATCACTAATAAGGGATAACCATTCACCTCGTACTAAGCAATAATCTATGACCGAGCATCCTTGCTGTCCGACGAACGTATATTTTCCACTCGTATCTGATTTACTGGTGCCGTTCAGAATATGAAATCCAAATGAATCACACAACTCCAATAGTTTAACTCCCTTAGCATTAGTAATTGCATCTTCTGACTGTCTTATTTTACCTGAGAATCGATTTTCTCTTCCCTCTTCATTTCCAATTCTGGCGTTGAGATCTCCGATAATCATAATATTGTCGTATTGACTGAGTTCGATTAGTTTGTATAACGAATCAAAATCTCTCTCCCAGTGATTACAATTAACGTAACTTGGCAGTATAACTAACTTTGTTAAACCTAAGGTTATTTTCAAAAGTTTCAGATCATCACACGATTCAAATTGACACTGAATATATTTATAATTTTGTTTCTTATAACCAAAGAAGCATCCTCCACTTGCTCTTCCTCTTGTGTTTTATTTCAAGGCTGGTATCCAACTAAATTCAAAGCTTTTAAAACGACTTAGGTATAATTTATAATCATCTTCTGTCAGAAATGTTTCATAAAGTAAAACTATATCATAATTATTTAAAAAATCATAAAATCCTGCGTATATTGACTTATTAGTGAGACCTGCAATGTTATAACTTAAAATTTTTATATTATTTATTTTTTTTAAAGATTTAATTTTATTTTGGCAGACGGCAGTTACACCCTATAAAATACAAGTTGAATTGGTTGATGTCCTTGCTAGGAAGTTTCCAGATGAAAATGTAGGTGACGCTATTTGCTCAGCTCTGTTGTTATCATCTGTCATCTGGGCCTCCACGTTGAAACACAGCTGATTGCTTAAATCGACTTGATAGATTTTATTTAGCACAGAAACCCCATTGTTGTTGTTTTGTAAGAGACCCCTCGAAGAACTCCAACGAAAATCTTTTTTTTCTACGTACATTCTGTCATCGCGTACCAAAACTTTTATCTGTGGGTTAAATTCGTTCAGCCTTCTTCTTATGTTCAAGAGTTTGGTTCTTTTCTGGCGAATTGATAATGGAAGATCTTTGGCGATAGTGATACCTGTTCCTTGCAATGTTTTGGATGCTTTAAGTGCTGTGATAACGTGTTGTTTTGATTCCAGCTTTACAATAAAATTCTTGACATTGTTGTTGTTTGATTTTACTTCGCGAATGTGTTGATTTTCAATTGCCGGGGTTGGTTGGATGAGCTTTACCAATGAATTTTTGATGAGTTCTTTTTCGTTTATACCTTCCTGCGGAGTTATTCTTAACATCAGATTGTTTTCTGTATTCTTTTTTTGTATTTCATCCATCTGACTTTCAAGGATCTCGTTTCTTTTTTCCAAGGCTATTATTTTGTTGGACATTTCAAGGTTAAGTTCCATAATTTTTTTGTTTGCGTTTGTGATTGCTTCAATGTCACTCTTCGAGGCCATATTTTTCAATTTTGATTCGAGGAGAAAACAAAGTAATTTTGTAAGCTCAGACTTGCTCATAGATCCAACTAATTCATCAGACATTGTATTAAAGTGTTGTGGTCTTTTTTCCGAATTATAAGCTTCAGGAGAAGTTTCAGATAAATTCCTTTTGTTCTTCACTGACATAGATATACATATATGTATTTGTTGAGTAGAGATATGATCGGCGGGCAGTTGTGCCACTTTTTCACAGCTTATAATAGTTCTTATAGTTCTAAGACTCACATGAATTTATAAAGGTGGTTTTATCTTCCTTCGGTCAACACTTTAACACACTTTTAAGATTTATTTTAAGTTGAAAATTTAGCAATTTGGAACTTTTTCACAGGAGCAATTTGTAAACGAACTTTTCTGTAATTTGACAGAAATGTCAAATGTCAGTAGCTAATGTGCAATCTACTCAGAGAGATTAATTGTTTTGAGCGCCTGGCACTAAGAATAGGCCAAATTAGTTTAGTTGCGACACAAGTGGTGGTGTTATTCCACCTGGAGTTTGTTTTCTCTATGGTATCTTGCTTTAGCATGAGCTTACATGTAGCTAAGGGGATACCTATGCTAGCATTGTGAGCCAGCAGAGGTAAAGTTGTTCCGCTTTTTGCAAGTTCGTCAGCTTTGCAATTTCCTGGAATGTCTCTATGGCCCGGCACCCAGAAAAGGTGAATGTTGAACTGTGTAGCCATCTCCGTAAGAGATGATCGACAATTTAGGGCTGTTAATGAATTTGTGGAGACTGAGTCTAGGGACTTTAACGCGGCTTGGCTATCCGAGAAGATGCGTATATCATTAGTTGATATAACGTTTTCTCTAAGCCAGGATAGGACTTCTTTTATAGCCAGGATTTCAGCTTGGAACACGCTACAATGATCGGGTAGACGAAAGGAGAGACTTAAGTTTAGTCTATCTGAGTATACGCCTCCACCAACCCCATCCTCCGTTTTTGATCCGTCTGTATAGAAGTTTATAGGACCATCGTTCAAAAATGATGTATTCTCCCAAGAAGACCTGGGAGGTATAGTCACTTTGTATGGGTATGGGTATGGTGTAGTCAATATTACTGTTTATAGTTCTGAACGAGTTCAAAATAGTGGTGTGGCCAATTCCATTATTGATCCACAGAGAGGAGGCCTGAAGCCGTATGGCAGTATTAGCGGCCGTTTGCTTGCTGAAAATGTCCAACGGTATTAGATGGAACAGAACATCTAGTGAGGCGGAGGGGGTGGAGCGAAGTGCTCCTCCCATACACAGGCAGGCTGTTCGTTGGACTTTGCTGAGTTTATCGCGATTTGTCGCTGTATCTAGCGCCGTCCACCATACCGCTACTCCATAAGTAAGGATCGGTCTTATGACCGAGATGTATAGCCAGTGTGTAATGCGGGGCTGTAGGCCCCATTTATTACCAATGGCCTTTTTACAGGAGAACAGGGCTACTGTGGCCTTGTTTATTCTCTCTTGAATATTAGGTTTCCAGCTTAATTTCTTATCTAAAATGAGACCCAAGTATTTTGCTTGTTCAGAGAATTTAAGTGGTACACCGTTTATGAGGGGAGGGTCAATGTGTGGGACTTTGTATTTCCTTGTGAAGAGGACAAGGTCGGTTTTTTGTGGGTTAACGCCTAGTCCACACCGATTAGCCCATCTGGTGAGCTTATTTAAAGCGTTTTGTAAGAGTTCTTTTAGTATATTGGGATGTTTACCCGTTACTGCAATAGCAACATCGTCCGCATAGGCAAACACTCTGTATCCCTCTCTTTCTAGAGTAGTTAGTAATTCATTTATTACTAAATTCCAGAGGAGAGGGGATAGGACACCACCTTGTGGCGTACCTCTGCTGACACCCCTTTGTGTAGTAAAATCGCCCAGTTTTGAATTGATAATCCTGCTTATCAGCATCTGATTAATCAATTCGCTGATCGACTTATCTACCTTCAGAGATGTCAATACACGTGCAATTGCAGATGTGTCGACATTGTTAAATGCACCTTCTATGTCTAAGAAGGCAACTAAGGTGTACTCTTTATGATGGATGGAATATTCGATTGTACGTACTATACTGTGTAGAGCCGTTTCAACTGATTTCCCTTTGTTGTAGGCATGTTGAGCCTTTGAAAGGAGGGACTTATCAATATTTGCCCTTAAGTGAATATCGATCAAACGCTCAAAAGTTTTGAGAAGGAATGATGATAAGCTAATAGGTCTTAGGTCTTTAGGGTTTACGTGACTGGATTTTCCAGCTTTTGGAATAAAAACAACTTTAACTTGTCTCCAAGACATCGGGATGTATGCCAAATGTACCATCCGGACCAGCAGATTTATATGGTTTAAAGCTGTTAATAGCCCATTTGAGTTTTTCCCTAGTGACTAGACCTTGTGGGGGTTGTAAAGTATTGCCACCATTATTAGGTGCAATGTTATTAATAATATTAGAGCTACCAGGAAAGTGAACGTCTAGTAGCAAATTGAGCGATTCTTCGCTTGAATTGGTCCAGAGGCCAGAGGCGTTTTTCAAGCAGCTTGGCATGATTGGATTTTTGGAGAGGATTTTGCGCAACCTGGATGCTTCAGAGCAATCTTCCACGTTGCTGCAGAAGTTTCTCCAGGACGATCGTTTGGTTTTCCTCAGCTCTTTTTTATATATCTTCAGTGATTCTTTATATGAATCCCAGTCAGACATGTCTCTAGAAGCTTTCGCTCTGTTAAAGAGTTTTCTGCATTCTTTTCGAAGTTTCCTGAGTTCCACCAGTGTGGTTTCTTTTTACCTCTTACTTGTATAAGAGGACATGCAGTATCTAGAGCTTTGTTTAGGGCTAATGTTAGATTGTTGACTTTGTTGTCAAGATCTTCAGTGTTAGAGGGGGTGTTAAAAAGTTCTGGTTTTACTAAACTATTTAACATTCTCTTGTATTTTGGCCAATTTGTTCTTTTTAGGTTTCGGAAGATCCATTGGCAAGGTGGATCATTTAAAAAGTTAAATTGGATGTATCTATGATCAGAAAAGGAGTGATCTTTAGATACTTTCCAGTTCAAAATATTATTAGAAATGAAGTCGGAGACAAGAGTTATATCTAAAACTTCTTGTCGATTTTTAGTAATAAAGGTTGGCTCTTTTCCAACGTTACTTATGAGTAGGTTAGTGCTTAGAATATAGTCGAAAAGAGACTCACCCCTGTCGTTTATATCTGTGCTACCCCACACTGTATGGTGGGCGTTAGCGTCACTTCCGATGATGAGGCCGATGTTGAGCATTTGCGCTTCAGCTATTAATCTCTCCAGAGTGTCACCCGGGAGAGGGCCAAGATGGTCGTGGCCGAGATACGCCGACGCCAACCAGAATGTTCCTCTGGCTGTTTCCAGACTTGCGGCGGTGATATCTTGATTGCTGAAATTAGGGAGTAAATATACATTTAGGCTACGTTTTACTAATATGCAAGATCTGGGTTCATCCTCATCTGATGAATATAGCACGCAGTATTTGGGAGTCCTGATTCCTCGAACAATAGATTTAACAATCCAGGGTTCTTGAATCAGGACAATATCTTCATCGCTGCTGGATAAGCGAAGAAGAAGGGAGGCCGAAGCCTTTATGGAGTGTTGGAGGTTAATCTGGAGTAACCGCAGCATTTTCGCTACCGTACTCCCGATCAGCCTCCAACACAGTGATGTCGGAGTCATCCATATCAGAGGACGATTCTAAAAGAATGTCCTCATCTCCGCTGTCGCAGACCTCGGCCTCCATTGCGGAAAAACCTTGGTCGGTGTTAGGAGCTTCCACTGCTACTGGGGATACCTGGGATGCATCGTCTTCCAATGAAGGAAATGTGACCGATGCACCAGGTTCCTCAGCAACCGTTTCCGCTTGTGTGGGTGGGGAAGGGGGAAGAGTTTGTGCCTCAGCCCCATCTTTTTTGTAGACTCTCAGCGGTATTTCATCGAACCCGAACCTAATCACACCTTTTGACTGCGCCAGAGGAGAAAGGGACTCTGCATTGATGATTACAATTGCACCCTTGTAGGGTCCCTTTGGATCCTCCAATTTCGCAACCTTCCAGTTGTGAGTAGGAAGGGTTGGATTGGAGAGCCGGATTACCTTCATAACATGGTCAGCTTCCTTGAATATGGCCGGAACCGTGATGCGAGCTCTTGGTCTGCAAGGAATGTCCTCCTTTGCGACAACCTCCAGCTTAGCACCAGGCCAGACCTCCCCAAGTCGACTAACCGCTAGCGTCAGCAGATCGCACGACCTCCGATCATCACAGACCATCAACTTGATGTGTCCCTGATGCCAACCGCCATCTTTTGTGATGGGCGGTGGTCCCGGATTGTCAGAGATAATCTCGACAAAACTGAAGGCCAGCTGTCCTTTGGCCAATGTCCAGTTCTCGGCAGAGATCGTGCCATCTACGTCACTTCTGTCGATAATCGCGACTACCATTTTATCCTTCAGAACGTCACTGAAGGACATTTTTGCCTTGCGAGGGTCAAGAGAAGTGCTGATGTTTAGCACTTTAGGGCGTTTGGGTAGTGAAACACTACCTTCCATAGACCTTTGTCGCTTCGACGTTGAGTCTTGGCTGGTCTTTATGTTAGCTTTGGCCAGGAAGCTCTTGGCCCATTTTATTTTGGCGTCGTGCTGAGAGTTTCCTCCAGCGCCTAGTTGTTCACCAAACGTCTGGAGAATCCTCTTAGCACTACGCAAGTCCTTGTAGAAGGCCTTGGAGGGTCTGAGCTTGCGTCCATCTCCCCCAGGACCTTCTTTAGGATTCTTGTCTTTGATGGTAGAAGGACCTGGCACCATAGCCCTACTACTTCCGAGGCGCGGTGTTGAAGATTTGAGAGGTTTACTCTCTGTGGTAGTAGAGGAGCCGTTCTTCACAACTGCCTCACTACAGGAAGAAGGAATATTACCTGATTATCCGATATTCCACTGGCGACAACAGGGCTGTGAGTGTCCATAGCCATGTCAGCACCAGTGGAAGAGGGATGAGCAGCAGACAACTTTGCCGTCGTACTGCTGGCCGGTTCGGTCTTTGACTTTTGTTTTGTTTGTTTTGTTTTTAAGTTGTTCATTTGAATCCCACGAGTAGCGGATAAAGGGTGGTCCATCTGTACAGAGATCCGTGTATACAGATAAGGCTGATTAATCCGGAGGTCGCCAGGTATCCGGATACTCCGTTAACGACTGAGCTATTTTTAGAAATTGGGCCCTCAGCCTGGCCGATCATCGGCACGGGTCGTATAACACCTTAGATCCAGCCCAATTGGGAAGTTTAAGGGAAGGATATGTTTTGGAAAAGGAGAGACGAACAGCAATTAAGCCATAAGCGTCCCAGGAAGGAAACTAGGCATGACAGACAGTTATACACCATACAGTCAGGGGATAAGGAGACATCAGCCAGTATAATAGCACAGAGCTGACGGAGGAGGGGGGTAAAGGATTGGGAAGGGGAGGGGCGAGCGACCTTTGGTTTCAGGACTCTTCTGGAGAAATAATTCCCGAGAATCATTGACCTTACTCAGCTTCTACAACTCGACAAGTTCGACGCTCAGGTAGAAGGATTGGGTTCTAACCCCAGTGGAAATTTGTTGGGGGCAGCAAACGAGAGAGGGGGGAGAGGTGTTTCACTAAGGCGCCTCTCCTTATCCAGACGGCAACGGACGAATTCTCGAGATGGAATCAACGGTGGCGTCTACAGTTCCAGTAAGGTTGAACTACTTAGTGAACACCTTATAGGGTTTCTACGACTTATTCGGAGCCCAGGCCTATAAGGAGTCTTTTATCTGGCTCCCCGTCCTTGGAGTTATACTAAGGATCTGGCCCTCCAGGTTGGGGGTTGTGCCGTCGGGGTGACTTCCTGACCACGTAAAAAATCTTCTAGTTGCGAATCACCAACAAGCCTAGGATACGGACGGATTCACTGTTGACAACCCAAGCAAACGAAATAAGGACAACGAACTTTGGATCTGTACGTGGAATGTTAGGTCCCTTAATAGACCACGTGCAGCCGAACAATTAGCGGAAGCCCTAAACTGCTGCAAGGCAGATATTACCGCCATCCAAGAAGTGCGATGGGATGGACCGGTCAAACGCAAACTAAAAGACTGCGATGTAAATATACTACGGCGACTGCTATCCATAGGGAAGAGCTCTACAGAGCAATGTCTAGTTTTGGCATCCCTGTCAAACTTATCCGTTTATGCAGAATGACGACGGAGAATGCACGCTGCTCCATCAAGGTCGGAAAAGATCTCACCGATGCATTTGATGTCAAAAAAGGTTTTAGACAAGGCGATGCACTGTCATGCGACTTCTTCAATATCGTTCTGGGCCCTACTATGTAACTCGATTCTACAATGAAATTGCTCGAATTCGAAAAATTGGTACTATGTATCTGTTTGACTACTTTTGAACAAACGAGAATCGAATATGTAGTTCTAGTAGTGCCAACTATATTCTTATGAACTTTCGAATAAACGAGGAACTACGTAACTCGAAAGTAGAATTCAAAACAAGGCAAAATCGAAAATAATCACTCTACATCAAATGTGTTTGCGAACGAAGTTTTTTTTTTTTGTCAAAGTGTAAGTAAAATGTTATAAATTTTTAATATGCAATTGGAATTTGAAAGTTTTTCATTCAACTTTTTGTGTTTTATTATTTTACCACCCCAATTACACCGGGAATTCGTGATTTTTGCCAAAAATAGCGTTTGGACTTTCGTTTCTCTCATTCCTCATTCATTTCAAAATTCATCATCACCGGGCACAAATGGACTCTTTCGATTGAAGTCAAAACTTCGGCAAGTATTTTTGACATGGTTTGCTGTGCACGCCCAGCGTTCTTTTCACCACCGATTTGGTTTTGGTAACCTCTTGTTGCTTCAATGCTGCTGATAACTTAATGATAATCGGAAAAGCATTTTGTCTTCTGCGAGTAGTCATGTCGGATGATATGGTGTTAAGTAAGAACATAAATCCGTCTTTAGAAAGACGATAGTTCTTAAAAAAACTAAAACAAAACTATATATTTTTCATTAAGAATGCGTTCAAATATTCTACCGTATAGATAATGGGTCTGCCAAATAACTTTTTTTTTGGCTATAAAAACATCGAGTGTAGCTTCAAACAGTGACTCGTTTTTGGTGTATCGGCTATTCAATGTATGCGTACGGATTTTCTGTGCCCCAAATGCGACAATTTTGCTTGTTTACAAGATTAAAATGAGCTTCATCTGAAAAGATGATGAAGTGTATACACAACCATATTCGTTCAGAGGAAAGATAAAACTAATTATGTGTGAAATCAGACATGAGCTAAGTGTAACCATTCACGAAATAAGCACTAGTTGAAAAAAAAAAGTTCGATGGCGGACCCTATATGTGCAAATCTTTTCTCACTCAGCTCCATTATTTTGGAATTATCTCTTATTCTTTTGCGTTCAATTTGCTCGTACCGTTCTTCATTGCCTTGCAAATTAAACTAAAATCCAACGGTGTCCATTTTTGTTATAATTATTCTTGTCCAAAAATTTTATGTTTTATTTTAGTTTTTTTTTTTTTTTTAAACTCAAACAACTTGATACTCGTTCGAAAGTAGACATTTTTTTGAAAACAAGTTGGTATAACCGGCATTCGATTTCGATGCCACTTTCATACGTACATAGTACGATTTGAAAGTAGAATCGGAAATGAGTTTCGAATAGAATCAAAATAGAATCGAGTTACATAATAGGGCCCCTGGAAAGAATTGTGCAAAACTCAACCGTCAACACTAGAGGCACAATCTTCCAAAGTTCCATCAAATTACTCCGATACGCAGATGATATAGACATAATTGGAAGATCAAAGCATGATGTCAGTGGAGCGTTTTTGACCATTGCGACGGAAGCGAAGAAGATGGGTTTAGTGGTCAATGAGGGCAAGACCAAGTATATGCTGTCATCAAAAAAGGACATTGAACAACGACGTCTTGGACAAAACGTCACCATGGACAGCTATAACTTCGAGGTAGTTAGGGACTTTGTCTACCTAGGCACCGCTATAAACACAGACAACGACACCAGCGCTGAAATCAAACGAAGAATAACTCTTGCAAATCGCTGCTTCTTTGGACTTAGAAGGCAATTGAGAAGTAAAGTCCTCTATCGAGCATCTAAAATCACCATCTATAAGACACTCATTATCCCTGTTCTCATTTATGGCGCTGAGGCCTGGACCCTGTCAAAGAAAGATGAGAACGTCTTAGGATGCTTCGAGAGAAAAATTCTTCGGGTAATTTTTGGTCCCGTACGTATAGATGGAGAATGGAGAAGATATAACGACGAACTGTACGGGCTGTACAGCGACACTAACCTAGTTAGCAGAATTAAAGTCCAACGGCTTAGATGGCTGGGTCATGTAGAGCGAATGGACATCAACGCTCCAGCCCGGAAGGTCTTCGAATCCAATCCCGAGGGACGGCGCAGTAGAGGAAGAGCGCGACTCGGGTGGCGCACTCAGGCGGGTGAAGACCTCAACCAACTTGGCGTGCGAAACTCGAGACAGCTAGCTAGGGACCGAGCTGGCTGGAGACGCATGTTGGTTGAGGCCCAGGTCCGCCCCGGACCTGTAAGCAAGTAAGGCACAGGCAGGGATCGACCTTTCGCATGACAGTCCAACGCACTAACCATCATGCCACGAGTACTGCCGTCACTTTATATAGTAGGTATACAATTTAATTGAAGTCGCTAGCGTTATTGGTTCATGAGATAATTTGGGTCAACCAAAATGTTCCCTTTTTTAAATTGCTATATTAAAAAAACCACCCACTCAGTTTTTTGAAAGTCCTTTCTACACCTTTCTGTGTTGTTATCTGTGTCATCATCATCGCCGGTTTCTCCATTTATCTTGATCGCGAGCCAACGACATCCAGTTGCGCACCCCAAGGCTTCGGGCGTCCTGGTCGACGGCATCTCTCAACCGTCGTAAGTATGATCTTTCAATACAATTTACTACAAAGGTTCCTCTTCACTCAGATAAGCTCGGTGTCGAGCCCACCGGAGTCTACCTACCTTTTTGTCATAATATCAGCATCGAGGTAAGTTACATATATGTAGTTCTTGATTGAAGCGTCTCCGAAATCGTCCTTCCTCGCATAAGGAGCCAAAAATTCTCAGCAAGACTTTCCTCTCGAACGCGCCTGAGAGTTCGGAGTGCATTTTACTAAGCACCCAGGTCTCGGATCTATATGCGAATACTGGTAGAACTATCGTGTCCTGTACAGCAGCAGCTTCGAAGTTATGGTAAGGTTTTTGGATTTAAAAGCTTTGACAGACTGAAGTAGGCTCTCTTGGCTTTGAGCAACCGCCCGCGTATTTCTTATTCCATGTTGTTATCGGCTACTATTGACCCCACATATTTGAAAACTTATCGGGCGAGTTCTAACGCTTGACCAAAGGTGTTACTGGTATTTTCGTTGCTTAGGGCCGTGTTGATTTGAACCTGTATATCTGAGAAAAAAAATATTAGAAATAGATCTCTTCTGGTTCTTGAGCTTCCCGGACGTATGTACGTACGCACGTATACAGGACCTTGAAAGTTCAAGAAATATCACAATTTTCAAAGAGACAAATCCGACCCTTTACAACAACTTCCATAATTTTTTTTTAACGTTTGGAATGCGGATTAGCTCAGGGCAATAGGGGTGGAGTTCAAAATGCGCAACTGGGATGCTTATTTATTTTTTATTTTTAAATTTGAAAATATTTTGTTTGTGTAACATTTCAAATGCGGATTGATTCTGGGCAATAGGAGCGGGGTCCAAGATAGGCAATTAATGGCGGTAGTATCATGGTTTCCAATTATGATAATTTTTTTTTTATTTTTCAATTTCAAAAAAATAACTGTTTACGACTTTTTTTGTAACGTTTGTAATGCTGATTGACTCTGGGCACTAGTTGCGAATTCCAGAATAGACAACTGGGGTGTCAGCAGATAGGTAATTAACGCCAGCAAATTTTTGACGTAACAACATAATTGCTAACCAACAGAATCATTTTGTTTTAATTTTTTAAATTTGAAAATATTTGTTTTCATTATTTTATGTAACGTTTGGAATTCTGGTTGCCAAATCTCTGAGTTCTAGAAAATGCAAACAAAATGTACTCAGAAAAGTGTGAGTTCTAGAAAATGCAAAACAAATTTACTCAGAAAATAAAACAATATTTAAGGAAACAGTTTTCAAACTGTGTTAGTTATGTAAGATAATATACCTACAAAAATACTTTAAATAGCGTCCGATTTTTTGCAACAAATACTTTACTAATATCCTATGTTATAAGATTATATGTTTTAAGATTATATTTTTTTTTGGGTTCAATCCTAGTCTGTACCATCTAAAATGTGTTTTCCTAGAGAAATTTTGTACATGAAAAGTGCTTTCTCAAATTTGCCTTTCGAATTCGGCTTAAAACTGCATCCCTGACAACATTACTTGCACACAGGAATGGTTAAGAGTTGTTAGTCACTAGTCCCTAGTTCTCAACGGACTGTTACTCCACCTAATTTAATTTATTTAGATGACTAATTATCAGGGTTAGGATTTTGTTGACCTAAAAAATTAAAAAAAGGCAAAACAAACCACTTAAAAAGGCAACAAATTTTAATAAAAAAGCGAAAAAGGCAGAAAAAGGCAACAATGGCGAAAAAAGGCAATATTTCATCTTCCGTTTAACCCAAAAAAAGGGCAAAGTTAGTAAGATCCTATCCCTGCTAATTTAAATAATTATCTTCGCAACAGTTCAAGGAATAATAAAATGTAAATTATTTACAGATTAGGCTTTAGTATTTGAGTTTTCTCAAGAAATCTTTAAACATTAAAAATGGGCCTATTGTCCTTTACTATATTTTTTTCAACTTGTAAATAAATGAGCTCACAATAAATGTACACATTTTCTGTGTTAAAACTTGATCTGTGATGGCACAATTAATTCTTAATTATTTTGTTTTTCAATTAATTCATTTACATTTTATTTAGAACGTCGACTTTACAAGAAAATAAGAAATAATCGTATTAAATATGTACAGGGTGGGCCGTAAATAAGTGCACTTAAAAAAAAATTATATTAATACAACTGTAGCGCTTTTAAATGAAATATTTATTTTAAATTATACAAAACGAAATGAATTTTTATTTTTTAAAAATTAAATCATCCAAATATTGTCCATTTCGCCTACAGCACTCTTCCAATCTGACTCTGAGATTTTGGAACACTTTTGTCAAAAGTTGCGGAGTGATTAAGCGGATTTCTTCTTCAATGTTCGCTTTTAATTCAGCCGTCGTTGAAGGATTATTAGAGTACACCTTACTCTTGAGGTAGCCCCATAAAAAGAAATCCGGTGGCGTTAAGTCAGGGCTCCTGGGTGGCCAAGCAATATCACCCCTCCTCGATATCAACCTTCGAGGAAACATTTCTCTAACGACCTCCAGAGAGTCGTTACTTGTATGGCAGGTAGCGCCATCTTGCTGGAACCAGGTGTGAATAGTGTAACCACTCGATTCTTGCAGTTTTGGAGCTAAAAAATCTCTAAGCATCGAAACATAACACTCTGAATTAACAGTAACATTACGCCCGTATCGATCTTCATAAAAATACGGCCCTATGATCCCCCACTTGGCTATTCCGGTCCAAACGGTCACTTTCGGAGAGTGTAACGGTCGTCCATGTTTTAAGCGTGGATTTTCTGTTCCCCAGTATCGACAATTTTGTCGATTAACAAATCCGTTGACATGAAAATGAGCTTCGTCTGAGAAGATAATGTTATTGAAGTGAGGGAATCTCCGTAACATTTCTGTTGCGAAGTTGAACCGTGAAACAAAATCGGATTCTTTCAAATCTTGGACAATCTGAATTTTGTAAGGGTATAACTTCAAATCATCCCGTAAAATGCGACGTAAAGTCGTTCTGGGTACTCCCAGGGCCGCAGCGCGTTTCCGTGTAGAGCTTCTTGGATCCTCGCGCACAGAAGCTTGTACGCGTTCAATTGTTTCTGCAGTCCGCCTGGAACGTGGGCGTCCTGTAGGTCAAAGTTTTTGCGTTGATCCCGTTGCCTCGAATGTTACGATCCATTTTTTGATTACATTCGTACTTGGACACTCGGTGATGTTGCGTAATCCAAACTTTACCCGAAAAAGCCGACGAACAGTCACGTATGAGCGATTGTTTTCATAAAAGGCGCAAACGCAGAAAGCGCGCTGCTCTCCCGTGAACGGACTCATTGCGACTAAAAATTTAGATCTCGAGCTGCAAGGAGATACCATCCCCGCGCGTCTCGGTTATTTCGTTCGGGAGTTAGAGCGAGACAAAAAGTGCACTTATTAACGGCCCACCCTGTATGATACTTTTTAGGTAACACTACGTACATGTATGGATGATTTGCACATTTATTTATACATCTATTAATAATAATATATATGTAATACATACATGTAAATAGATATAGATATATGTGCATCGATATAAAAGTCTGAAATTAGCAAGGAAATATTTTCTTGAAATTAAAAAACAAAAATTCAACATGGAAACAATAAAAAACTGTAGCCGCAAAAAGAAGCACCTTAATAAATAGATATATACATATATATGTAGGTGCTTAAAAATGAAAAAAAAAAATAAATAAAAATAATAATATTCTTTTTGTTAAAATGATTAAAACAACAAATTTTAATGCGGTTTCTCCATCCCTTATAACATAAATAAATATTTATACAGGAAGTTTATTCTATTTTATTTTCTTTATTGAAAAATAAGATATTCTTATTTATTTGAAAATAGCGGAGGGCAGAAATTCTTAAATCTTATTTTGTACTGATGTGATCCTTATTACGTCGAAATAAGGTTCTTAGTTATAATTAGTTTCATTCTAAACAAACATTTTAAGACAGCAATATTAATCAATATTAAAAAAATTTGCTGAACATTTTTTTTCAGCGCTATAATTCTTTTATGATCCTTAATAATACAAATTACTAAATAGAACTGAGATTTTTAAGAAACTGTTTTTATCGACTCATGCGCTTATGAACATGATTTCTGGTTTGCATGGGTGTCTTTCCTGATGCCCATCCACTTTTTTTTATACTAGATCTTTTCGCAAATGAAATAGAAGCTTGTTGATGCGAACTAGTAGATAGTCTACCCCTTAGACCAATTGATTTAAATGTTGTAGAAGTATTACAATTGTTTCTGTTTGTCGTAGTTAGCGATTGATTCGTAGAAGCAACGAAAGATCGCAACTTTGATTTACGTTCATGCATTTCATTGGAATTTTGAGGTGCATAAATTACATCAGGTTCTGAAAAAATTGCGGACTTTGTTTTAATCGCTCTTGATCTAAGCGTCAAACATTTTTTACTGATCACAGACGATGAGTTCTCCACGTTTGAAGCTGAAGTTGATTTCATACATTTACTATGCACACCATTTAACTTTCGACGATTTGTGCTTGGAGTATTTTTAGATTTTAATTCTTTAAAAAGATTATTCCGAGAACGGAGAGTTCGTTTGCTGTAATCAGTCATACTGCGAAGCATTCTCTTTTGAAAGGTTTTTGGATATTGATGCGTAGGCGGACGAACAGGTGTTCGATGGTTTTCGTTTGGCACATTTGCATAGAGAGCCAGCTTGGAAAGAGAGGCCTTTATGAAATGTGTTGAGCCGACAGAATTTGTATGGGATATTCCAGGAATTTGGTCAGATATAGTTTTTGGTATATGAGTTTTGCAATACGTTAGTGGGTCTGAAGAAGGAGTAGTTATTTCAACAACACTAGATGATATTTCATGAATCTGAATTGTTTCATCGACATTTTGGTTTTCAATACCATCGCTAATTACTTTTTCTATCTCCGGTTTAGTCAATGTGTTGGAACTGAAAGATTGATCAATGGAACTCCCGAAATACAAAGAAGTCGTTTTAATGACATTATCCGCCCATAAATATGGTGATTTCTCAGATCCGGTGGGTTTGTAGCATCGTGTATCATCTTCGTTGCTGCTCAATAAGTTCGAAGTCAAAGTTTCACTGGAGTTGAAGATTTTTTGGAAATTATTTGATCCGTAACTATATTGATTATAACTTTCTTCTGCTAACTCGTCCGTTCGTCCACCGAGAAAAATTTCAAATGAGTTTGCGGTTGTTTGTTTATTAATAGTTCCTCGAAGCTGTTGTTCAACACGAGTTTCCAGTTTGGTTAAACAATAGCCCTCTTCCGCCGACATGCATTGCTCTTGGTACATTTGCTGTTCTATTTGAAATTCATTATTCGGGTGGTGGTGATGTACTCTATCATGCCCAGCTAAACCGGTATAATGAAGACTGTTGTAGTTGTCGTATTTACATGGATCAATTTCGTTTTTCTCGCCACTAATCGTTACACTACTAGCATTAAAACGGATATTGTTCTCTCGCTCTTTGTTGGTCGTCAACAAAGAATTGTAAGATTCCACAAAACTATTTATGAAGTTGTTGCTTACTTGATCATCGTAATACAAGTGTTCGGTATCACCACTATTTATTTGGTAGTTATTGCAAGAAGCGATGTTTTCGAAGCCAAAAAAGATTTGATTATATCTATTCTGGCTTGACGAATGCTGTTGCAGATGCTTGGGAATGGTAGTATTTGTAGCAATTGTTTCATTATGTGAGAGTTCATGTATTTGATCATGAATATCTATATCTAAAAGTTGTTGTTCAATGTTGTTATCTGCATTTGGTTGAAATTTTTGAAAAGAGTTTTGTAAATGATCATCACTTGGATTTCCTTCTATATTTATTTGCATATATTCCAATCCATGTAAGCTTGCCAAATTATAAGGCGAGTTTGTTTTAGTTGCTGAATTTTCAGTTGGGTAAAAGATTACAGTCACGACTGAGGTATTGTCAGCACGCATTTTTTTTGAACTCCATTTCTTAAGAGCGTTTTCTACAAGACTTCTACTTGGATTGCACCGAGTGCTTCCATCAACTCGCTCATTGCTGATGCTTTCATTTGTTGTTTCTTTTTCCCGGACAGTTTCTACTGCTTGTTCAGGAGTTACAACATTCCATAGCCCATCGGTACCAAAAATTAAACACCTGTATAAAGAAAACCATTTTTAAAAACATTGGATTTTAACTCTTTTCTAAACATGCCTAAAAGTCTCGGTGTTGATTTTAATTACTTTAACATCTGGATCAGGACTAACTATGAACTTATTTAGTTCTGAGTTATAGCTCCAAAGGTCTCCTAGACTTCTCGCTACGGCTAAGAAGGGAATCTCATCAATTGGTGTACTGCGTCTGACTGGTCCCTTATGACCTACAATTACATAAGAGAAAATTAAACTTAGATCACATATATTAAAAAAACGGTCTAACCAACGCTAGGTCGATTCCATACTACTCTTGGAACACCACTTTTGGCAACAACTTTGCCTCCAGAATTCATAATTCGTATTTTTTCAAGAGCGTTTTCTGGTTTATGGTCTAGTGTTAATTGTTTGGCACGCCAGAAGCTTTCATTGGAATTTTGGTACCCAAGTACAATTCCTGAATCACCAACGTGACCAATATAGATTTTTTCATGGCGTATAAATGCTACTGTCGCAGTTGTTCCAGATGTACTCAGCAAACCAGTTGATGTCTTTGGCCAATTTTCTGCAAATAAATAAAATACGAAGAATTGTAATTGTGATTGTAATAATTGTAATTGTGTAAATAATAATTCTTTCAAAACTTCAGCCTTGTAGATTGACATTTAAAGGTGGCTCATCGCGTTTTTCTATTTTCTACACATATTGAATATAGCAAAAATATAACCGGAGGCGCAATTGGCTTTTTTATAATTAACGGGCACTCAAGGGGTTATTAATACCACTAATATGTCTAAAGTTTAAACACAGTGCGAGCTTTAGGAAAATAGGAGATACTGGTGCGCATTAGTCTTAAAGTTTTGAATATCAAAAAGATTGGAAAAAAGAGAGTTGGGTAAAACATTCCACATTCTCGATGTGCGGTTAAAAAAAGAATCTCTATACTTAACAGTACGTCCGAAATTGAGCTCAAGGTAAAACTGATGTGCATTCCTAGAAGTACGAGTATTACGGCTGAATTTTTTGGGGGGGAATGCAACTGGCTAATTCGACAGAGCACTGTTTATAAAAATACTGGTAGAATAACGAGTCATGAAACATTGCGGCGGTGTTCGACTGACGTAATTCTGTCCAAAATACTTAACTTGTTTTAGGGGCACTTGGCAAAATATGCGAGTTATATGCAAGTTTTTGACGAATAAAGGTTATGTAAATTACAGAAAGATTCCAAAAACCTAGTACTGAAAGTTGATTAATTTCCTGGATGCAAGTGCCACTCATGGATAGTGGCATCGAAGCTGGGTTACGCTTTAGCGACAGGAGACAGCAATTAGTGTTCAAACATGAACATATCCAATCGATAGATAACCCAATGTGTATGTGAAATAAAGATAAGACAGATCACCCTAAGCATACACTGACGGTTATCTACAGATAAATAACTTACATAAAGTAAACAACATAGACATTAAGAATAGAAAGATAAGACAAGAAAATTGTATATACATATGTATGTACATATACAGTTCTGTTCACTTGATTAGACGCACACATTTTTTTACATAAATTTGATTTTTTTATAAGTGTGTGCAAGAATTATCAAGCAATTGAATTTTTTAGAAAGCTTATTAAGTTCTCAATAAAAAAACACCAACAAATGGTAGGTGAGTGGAAGATAACGGATATTTTTTCTCTTTCTTGTCTATGCTGTAAGAAAAAGAGCAGTTTTTTTTTCACATGATTAGACGCACCTGTAAAATGGTAGTAAAAATGAAACACAGACTTTTTGATTTACTTTTTTCTCATTTTTTGTTTGTATGTTTCTTTTAATTTTTAGTACTTCGTAGAACCACCATGTTTTAAAATCACATCAAAAAATTCTATTTTTTAGTGAATCGTACAATTTTTCTAAATTCTTTAAGGAAATTTTCTTCCAGGCTTCTTTGATGGCGACAATTAGCTCTTCACAGGTCTCATACTGCCTACCTCCTTCATAAATTTTACGCGTGAGCCATCCCCAAACATTTTCAATTATATTGAGGTCAGGTGAATAAGGTGGCCATGACAACAATTCCAAATTTTCGGCGGCAAGAAAGGTTTTGACACCACGAGCGTTGTGGATTGGCGCGTTATCATGTTGAAAAATCCAAGGTATAGGTCTAAACAGTTCTTACATAGCGGGGAAGCTGATTCCAAAAGAGCTTTGTAGGAAAGTCTCTTCATTTTGTTGGAAACAAACACCAAATCGAACGCCCCATAGTACGAAATGGCTCCCCAAACCATTACTCCTCCTTGCCTCGAATGATGACGTGTCAGAAACTTTTCCTCTTGTCTTACATCATGGAAATAGTAGTTGTACCCATCAGGGCCATCCAAATTAAATTTTTTTTCATCTGAAAAAACGACATTTCGCCAATTCAGCACACTTCTAAGCTCGGTATTCCACGTCATGTGAAGGCGTGCGAATTCCAACCGCTGTTCTTTTCGTACGGCGGCGGCGTTTAGTGTTTTTTTTTTAAGTTTTTTTAATTTCAGATAGTCTGCGCTCAAAATAGCTCGCCGAACATTGGATATGCTTGCAGTTATCCACGCTTTTTCCTTTATTTTGCTGCTGGAGGCAGCTGAATTTGACGAAATTCTTACAATTTTTCTTTTGTCCTGAGGAGTTAAAGCGGTTTTTGTCCGTCCCTTGTAATTCGTTCCATATGAAGCACTGTTTTTTATGTCATTTCTTATAACATGGTCACTTCGGCCTATTTTTTTTGGCAATTTTTAATGGCAAACCTTTCGGAATGGAACGCGTCAATTTTTCTTCCGCGGTTAAAACTTTTGTTTCCCCTATTTTTGATTAAAAATAGTATTAAATGCTCTTAAATGCTTAAACTTTGAAGCGAACTCAAATCCACGTACTAGATCGTGACCAATTAAATAATTTAAAGTGTGCGTCTAATCATGTGAACAAAAAAAACTTCACTTTTTCTTACAGCATATACAAGAAAGAGAAAAAATATCCATTATCTTCCACTCACCTACCATTTGTTGGTGTTTTTTTGTTGAGAACTTAATAAGCTTTCTAAAAAATGCAATTGCTTGATAATTCTTGCACACACTTATAAAAAAATCAAATTTATGTAAAAAAAAATCAAGGTAACAGAACTGTATAGAAGTAACGTAGTGAAATAAAATTAGTATTCATTTCGACTTATAACCGAGTTTTACTCAACATTTGGTCCTTCGATACGGATATTAAAAATTTTCCCCCACCAGTGGTAAGAGATTTTTAATAAACTTAAAGTTAGCGTTATCAGAGCTACAAACACTTATAAAGTGAAAATTAGCGTTGTCAGAGCTACAAATACTGACAAGTGAAAAAAAATCATATACATACCAGTGGCGATGGCACCATATAAGCCGATTCCCATCGACTTACCTTCTGTAAATCTCAATATCAACAAACAAACTTCACGCAACAAGTATATAAACAAATCATACAACAGCAACGCTTGTGACATCGATATTACTTTACAATAATTCAATCAACATGTATTTTCTTCTTTAAAGGTATGCCGGGTTATTATTTTATCGCTGAATAGAACAAAATTTGTTTTCTCTCCCGTTTTCTCTTCTACTTCTCGCTAGGCGCGTGCTTCTTTATTCAACCAACGCTTTCTTAAGCATAGAAATAACCCGATGTTCACCGCCTTTCATCCGATGAATTTGTATGTATCTGAAAATTCACTTGCTTGTGCAAAAAACAAACAAGAGTGTTGGAAATGGAGAAATACGCATTGCGCATGTCAGGTCAGGTTGAGCCTAGCAAAGCAAAGCAATACGTTGACGCACTACACTTGTTATTCATTTTCATAGAGTAAACACAAATTCAACCATTCTGTATAGGAAAAAAGTAAAACGTAACCCGTCTCTTATGGACTTATTTGATATTTTCCTTCATTCTCGGCGGATAAAGTTTATGAAGTAGTGCGTAGTGGAATAATTTTTGGCAGAAAGTTACTGTAATTTTAGTTAAGTGGCACAAGTAGCCAAAATTAACTAGGCAAATGAGATTTTGTTCTAAAATACAGTTTACAAGCAGATTGCAGTGCAAGGTGTAGATATAAATAAAAGTGTGAACAACAAAATTATTAATTAAAGATAAAAAGTTAGTAAAAGTTTGAATTGGAAGTGATTTGTGGAAAGTGGTTGCATTTTGTTTAAATTTTAGTTACTCAAAATTCACAATGGCTCTTATAGGAATAGTTAAAAATAATGGCTTTGGGAAACTTAATTCCTTAAAGAAAAAAAAGTGATAGAAATGGGACGCTCTACCCCTCCATTGAGCTTATCTATTTAATAAGAAAGCAAAGATTTTTGTAGGTTTTCGCGTTATGTTAAAAAAGTTGTCAGTCGAATTACATATTCTTAAAAATTTTAAAATTACCAACAATATTTTTCATATAAAGAAATAGTTTTGTGAAATAGATTTTTAGTCGAAAACAAATGTTTACCAATTTTAGTAGCATTTCTTTTATTTTTACAAATTGGATGAATGAAATTAATTTAAGAGATATCAAGAACCAAACATCAATTTTTATCAAATTTGCGTACTATTTTTTGTAGATTTTATTTTTTTATGAAAAAACGGAATGTTGGATTTTTATAAAAAAAAAAACTACAGAATATCGAAAACAATATTTTCTGTGAAATAAAAAAAGTTTAAAGACAATATTTTTAATTTTTGAAAAGCTATTTTGAGTTGAAAGTAAATTTTTTACTAAGTTTTAGTATTGTTTTTTTTTTTAAGGTTTTTATTTTTTGTAAAAAAAAACTGTCAATTTGATTTTTCTCAAAATTTTTCCGAATGTTGAAAATAATACTAAGGGTTTTGTATGAAATTTTTATACTTGCAGTTTAAGGCAGCTGCTTCGCCTCATCTCCCTCCTCATACGAATCCAATCGAATTGTTGGCTTATGAAAAAGAGAGGAGATAATAGAAAGAACCTGAATAAAAACAACAATTACTTGTGTGTACTTAGAAAAATGCTAATCGGTTCAGTATAGTTCGATAGAACGAAAAAACCTGTAATTGGCTTACAACTTTCATGTGGGTGCGGTGGCGTAGTGCGTAGTGCACTAGCTCCTCACACGCTAGGTCGCTTGTTCAAGCCCAGCTCGGGCAAAAGTTCTTCAAAAAATTAAATTGAACATAAAGCGATTAAGCACCACTAAAGGAGTCTGATGATCGGGTTGGCCCCCGTGAAATAGCTATAACTCCAGCCTATGAACTTGGTGGTAGCACACACAAGTTGTTGTTGTTTCATTCTAAATTTTCAGTTGAAAATAATATTTATTTTAAGATAAAATAAGTTTGAAGCCATAATCTCAAGTTTTTGAAAAGATATTTGAGTCGAAATTCAATTTTTACCAACTTTGAGAAATGTTTTATTTTTTATAAAAAAACTGTCAATTTGATTTTTCTCAAAATTTTGCCAGATGTTAAAAACGTTATTTTTTGTTGCACAAAATTGTTTTGGAGATATAATCATTTTTTATTCGTGAAATTTTTGAGATGACAACATTTTTTTCGATTTTGCGGCTTTAAAAAATTAACTTGAAGTTTTGTATACATATCTATCTCTTCGTCACCTTAAAGTTGTAGCACTCCATAAACATTTTAAGAATGATATGTTACGTGACACATTTCCACAAATTTTTTATTTAAGTAGTTTGCTTTTAACAACTCCGATAAGTGTTGCTTCAGTTGAGAGATCTTTTTCAGCAAGTACATTTCATTAAGTACATTTCTGATTTTTTTCTAGTCGCTCATTTTTCTCCGACTTACCTTTAGAAATAAGTCACGCCTCGCCACTGATACATACATATAGTGAAAAGCGTTGTCAGAGCTTAAATACTTATAAGTGAAAAAAAACAGGTAAACATAATACAACTAAAAAAAAAATTAACAATGTCATCGGAGCATCTAAAAGTAATTGAAAAACAGGTTGAAATATTAAAAAACCTTGAAAAGTTACTAAAAGAAGGAGAAAGTGTCACAACGCGCAGCAGAAATCAAGAAATTCTTGTCTATGCTGAAAAGAATCTTCAAGCATTCAAGGAAAATGCCAAGCTACTTCATAAGCTTGGTGTTATTGATGTTCCCTATTTTAAAGAACAATGAATGAAAGGAGCAGAGAACTACTTTCAGAAAATTCAAAATTTGCTGAAAAACAAAGATCTGGAAAGTGTAGAACAAGGCACAAGCGAAGCAATGTTATCCAGCAAAATAGCAGAAATAAAAACTGTTAATCAGCCACTGGACTAGACTTGCAGCAAAAACAAATGAATGAGATCACGATAAAAACAATAACAAATCACAAAACTAATATATAGATTTAACGAAAATACGTACAATAATGGAGAGCTTAAAAAAACAATACACGAGGCGAAACTAGAGGCAATTTCCCATCCTCATACCAAAAACATATGGATTGGAAAATTGAAACGATGGAATGACCGACTGCAAGTTGAGCTGTCTAAGATGAATCCAATACAAGAAGAGGCATTCAGAGAAGAAAATTATATAATCGAGTTGGAAGAAGATGTGAAATTACTTCTTTCCAATTTGGAAGAACAACATGAAAGCATAAAATCTGATCCATATGCAAATGTATTAACAAGAAGTCCTAAAATTGAACTGCCTTAATTCGATGGAAAAATTGAAGAGCGGAAGATATTCTCCGACTTGTTCATAGATTTGGTTCACAATGGGAATAATGTGCCAGATTCTGTGAAATTAAATCACTTGCGATCATGTATAACCGGCGAAGCTCGAACTTCAATTGCTAGCCTCATACAAGGATCTTCGGCAAATTATAATGAAGCATGGAAGACTCTCGTCAGAAGGTACGAAAATAAAGGAATCAATTTCTCCACACAATTGAATTACTTGCTGGACATGCCAATGATGAACGCTACATAACCTTCTAATGTTAAAAAACTTCACGATGCAGCAAAGGAATGTATTTACATCATCACAACGACAATAGGCAAAGATAAGAATGAAAACGATGAAATATTTGCTCACCTACTCCTTCGAAAATTTGCCAAGGAGGGCTTACAATTATATTATATATCAAAAAACCAAGCCAAATACAAAAACTGGAGGATGTTATGGACTTTCTTGAGCAATTATTTCAAACCCTTGAGTCTCAACAACAAACAAGCTGGAAATTTCCAATCAGACAGAAGGGAGTGGAGCTGTGAATTCTGTAAGCAGAGTGGTCATCGAATTTATTATTGTGAGAAATTCTTAAACACCGAGATACCCAATCTTGGTATTACCCACCCTCATAAAACCACTACCTGACGAATCATTTAAATTTAATAAAAATGAGTGGGAAAACTATATTCTGTCAGATCCAAACCTAAATAGAAAAGATCGTATTGACATTATCATCGGAAATGACTTGTATCCAAAGTTAATTGAAGGAGTTAGGAAGCACAATGGCATCGTGGAACAAAATACGATTTTCGGGTGGATAGCTTCCGGCTCACTACACGAGAAACGACAATGTGGCAAAATTAGCGGTTACGTCATCGATGGAGAAGTTCTGGGAGATAGAAGAAATAGAAAAAGATAATGAATGCATGCAAGCATTTGCAGAAACAACAACAAGAGATACGAATGGTAGATATATATGTACATAGTTATGTTGCCACTAAGAAAAGATAGAGCTTGGAGAATCTAGAAAACAAGCATTAGTTAGATTCTTACAGCTTGAGAAAAAAATGAATAACAAAATAAAACTGGACTACATACAGTTTATGCGAGAATACGACAACCTAGGCCACATGGTCAAGGTAGACAAACAATACGAAAATATGGAAAAATACTATCTACCGCACCATGCAGTTGTGAAATTATATACATATATTATATAATATTAATAACATTAATAATATTAATAATAATAATATTAATCATAATAATATTAAAAATATTAATAATATTAAAAATATTAATAATATTAAAAATATTAAAATATTAAAAATATTAAAAAATATTAATAATAATAAAATTATTAAATATTAAAAACTATTAATAATATTAATAAAAATAATAATATTGCTAATATTAATAAAAATAATAATAATAATAATAATAATAATAATAATAATAATAATAATAATAATAATAATAATAATAATAATAATAATAATAATAATAATAATAATAATAATAATATTAATAATGATAATAATAATAATAATAATAATAATAATAATAATAATTATAATAATAATAATAATAATAATAATAATAATAATAATAATAATAATAATAATAATAATAATAATAATAATAATAATAATAATAATAATAATAATAATAATAATAATAATAATAATAATAATAATAATAATAATAATAATAATAATAATAATAATAATAATAATAATAATAATAATAATAATAATAATAATAATAATAATAATAATAATAATAATAATAATAATAATAATAATAATAATAATAATAATAATAATAATGATAATAATGATAATAATAATAATAATAATAATAATAATAATAATAATAATAATAATAATAATAATAATAATAATAATAATAATTTTTTTTCCTTTAAGGGAAGCGGGAGAAATGGGCACGAGTACGATAACTTTGGCGCCGAGATATAATAACGGTTTTTGGTAGAGGGTCTTAATACAAGCATTTTTTACTATGGGAGGGGGGTCTATCTCCCCCCGTTTAGGCGGGAGGGGCAATTTAAAAAAGTCATTATTTAAAATGGAAAAAAATAATTAAAAAATAACGGTGATACTTACAATTAAGTTGTATACATTTTTTTAAAGCCAACACTCTGTTCTATTAGCCAGTTTTTAAATCAAGTCAAAACTATGCGTAGTTTTTGAAAAATTTAATTTTAAACTCAAAATTTGAGTAAAAAAAGTTAAAAAAAGGTTTAAAGTGTAACTTTTTCAATACTTCAAGATTATCTACCATTGTTTTTATTTCAGAACTTATTGCTCTTATTTGTTTTTGATCAAAAACTGAAAACTAGATGATTTTATGTCTTTTAGTTTTTGAGAAAATTGAAAATAAAAATTTAATTTTAAGCTCAAAATTTGAGTAAAAAAAGTTAAAAAAAGGTTTAAAGTGTGACTTTTTCAATACTTAAAGATTATCTACCATTGTTTTTATTTCAGAACTTATTGCTCTTATTTGTTTTCGATCAAAAACTGAAAACTAGATGATTTTATGTCTTTTAGTTTTTGAGAAAATTGAAAATAAAAATTTAATTTTAAACTCAAAATTTGAGTAAAAAAAGTTAAAAAAAGGTTTAAAGTGTAACTTTTTCAATACTTGAAGATTATCTACCATTGTTTTTATTTCAGAATTTATTGCTCTTATTTGTTTTTGATCAAAAACTGAAAACTAGATGATTTTATATCTTTTAGTTTTTGAGAAAATTGAAAATAACCACAACTACTATTTTAATTTTTTTTGCTTGAGTGGTCTTATTTTGATAGTAATAATGGTATTTGCGTATGCGTAATGCGTGTTTGGGTGTATGCAACAGTAAGGTGTGCGCGAGTTT